>PTEX01000128.1:2018866-2052238 GCA_003342815.1 Eudromia elegans | reverse complement strand
GCCCTATGAGGAAAGGCTGAGAGAGCTGGGCCTCTTCAGCCTGGAGAAGAGAAGACTGAGAGGGGACCTGATTAATGTATATAAATACCTCAAGAGAGGGAGCAAGGAGGATGGTGCTGACCTCTTTTCAGTGGTGACCACCAGTAGGASTAGAGGAAACAGCCACAAATGGAACCATCAAAAGTTCCACAGGAGCTTAAAGAAAAAATTCCTAACAGTGGGGATGACAGAGCMCTGGAACAGGCTGCCCAGATTGGTGGTGGAGTCTCCTTCTCTGGAAATCTTCAAGACCCGCTTGGCCGTAATCCTGAGCCACATGCTCTAGGGGACCCTGCATGTGCACGGGGATTGGGCTAGATGACCTCTAGAGGTCCCTTCCAACCTTAAGGATTCTTTGATTCTATATAAACAAGCTACTTAAAAAAGACAGTAAATAGATGTGTCCAATATCTTTATAATTTTTATATGTCCTTATAAAAGGCATGCGTATTAACTGCTAGGAAGGACTTTAGCAGAGCGCTAACGTAGCAGAGAGCTGCTGGATTTTGCATGCAGCTTGCTTCCTGATTCTTGTCGTCTTATAAAATGTCAGTAAAAGTAAAGCAGTCTTTGTGACTTATAAGCAATCCTGTGTGTAGAAAGTTCTATTCATTACTACTTCACCAAATTAAATGCTAATAGTTAGCTGTAACTTTTCCTCATATATGAGCCTGTCTGTCTAACCACAGTGTGGCACTAATGGTATAAATGCACAGAACTCCAAAGGAGCTTGAACAGAAACTCTGCAGCCATCTTCATAAATGTCATATTAAAAAGCCACAATACCTTAAAATTTTTGTTCTGCTTGCATAAGGCAGGACTACATCATAACAAATAACTATCAAATTTCCTGTGATAGAAGCACAGCTTGTGGCTACTATATATAAAATTACTCTTTTGCTCTCCTGTTCTGCTAACTGCCAGTGACTGCTTCTCTCTCTAGGGCTGTTTCTGTACTGGTATTAACAACCCACTACATCCTAGATTAGGGTCATTAGGCACTGGTTAGTTTCCGATAGAGGAGGGACCCCTCAATAGGCAATAGTCTTGACTATTGATGAGTAGGAAAAAGGAGCCCACTTATCTGAAAGCCCCATGGAAGATGCCCCACTTCTTAAGCATTTCCTCTGGGTTTATTTTGCAATGTTCCGGATTAAAGCAGCTCTGCCACGGCTGCTTTTCTTTCCACGGCCTGCCTTATTGGTTGCCTTCTTTGTCTTTCCCTCCTCCTTTGCCTTTCCTSAAGCACGAAGTGGTGCCGACCAAACAATAAACAAAAATATGTTGTCACCTGCAGCCTCCTGCGGGATGGAGGAGTCGTCTGACAACTTAACTTGGCTTTGCTATCCCTCACGGGCGAGCACGCGTCCTCTCCTCCCTCTGATTCATGGCRAGAGTAATGTGTCTTGTCCGGCTGCCAATACCACCACAATGGATTACGGTGCTTCCCTGAATAGAGATACTGGTGAGTAATTTTCATCTCCACTGAAATTAATTCATACATTTTTATCCCGGTTTGCATCAGAATCGAGTAACTTGACTGATTTAGAGTCCAATCTTGTAACCCTTAAAGATATAAACCCCTTCCAAAGACAGCTTCCTGAAATTGGTCACATAATGGTAAATTCTTCTTAAAGATGACCTTGAGATAATCACTTAAAAAGCTGATAAAAAGCTAAAAAGTTGTGCTCCAATAAAATAGTATTAGTTGCTTAAAAAATAAACAAGCAAAACATTAAAAAACAAACATATATTGTGTCTTAATATGTGGCTTAATCCAAACCTGACTGTACATAATAAGCTTGTAATTCAATTGATTCATTGATGGTGAGATAGCAAACACTTGTAAATCTCAGCTGTTGGACTGTGCAAGAAATGGGCTGTGTGATAAACCTGCTTCTGTGTGGCATCTTTTGGGTAGTTTCACTGTGTCACTGTCCTTCTGCCTGTCCCTAGGGCATTATTTAGAAATTACTTGTTCTTTGCACTGTCCTCAAGGTGATATGAAACAAGCCAGGTAGATTCTATGGGTGAATTTCCTGGTTATGGTGTTACTTTACTGGTCAGCACCTGTGTCCTCTGCGTTATGCAATGATACTGATTTTGGCAATGTTTGGGCTGGCAGATAGAGCGATCACCCTGAGCTTTCAAGTTCCTTCACCTTCCAGTGCCCCTCAGAGAGCAAAACTTACTGGTCTGGGCATGTGCACGCAWTGCTAACTGCATGTGCACCGGGATGCAAAAGCTTCATCTGCAACTCTGTAGACAATCTCTGTATACTGTGAGCAAATGAGAGAGTTAACGCTTCAAATTAAGGCAATATTAGTGAGCTGCAACTCAAAAYCAGCACGACAGTTTTCTGCAGATTGCAGCCCTCAAACTCTTTTCTGATTGTTTTTGAGACAAACCTGATAATTTTCAGTCTAAGATTTTTTTGATCCCTAGTCAAAACTGTACACAGCTAAAAATASAGTTTATAATAGAAATTGTGGCTTTAACTATGGAGTCTTAGCATGACTTTATTATATTGCAGTTCTGTTAATTAAAATGAGTGGGGACCAAACATAATAGRATTGTGCTAATAAGGCATGAAATGAACAGTGTTGCCTTAAGACAACTGTCTACCTGCTTTTCGTCATTCCATGAGCAGGGCTTTGTCTTCCCACAAAGTACACTGGACTTGAGGGAAGGATTTGGAAGGAAGGAAAGCTTCCCAGCCAAGATCCCCAACTGTCACATAACTGGTTTTATGCATTTTGGGGTGAGGGCATACAATAAGCATAGYTGCATAGGTGCTTCATGTTGAATTCAGACTGCCAGGTGCTTCAGACAGAAAAACATCATTGATCCAGCAGCCCCAGTGATTCAATGTGCTGTAAGGAAAACTCATGCTGAAAAAGGCTTTCATTTCTTACCTTAAACTTAGAAAAATTCTCAAATAGTCTGTGGTGTTGCAAGTCTATAGCACACTTCATAGCCTCATAATAGTTACTATAATGGAGAAGCAAAATTTTACATCGATATGACGGCACCAAGCTAGAAAATTTAATCTCTTTCTGAATTAAAATTTAAAACATTCAACAGCGGAGCAGATCTGGAAGCTGTAGGCAGGGTTGGGCTTGATGCCTCAAGCATAATATTATGCCCACCACATTAATTTTCTTTTGCATAGGTGTACTCTCTAAAATCTCATTCTTCATACACAATCTGTGCACATAAAATTTTTATACACACAGTTCTACCAAATGGAATTGGAGCTCTTGCGGATGACATTTACCTGGCCTCAATTCTTCCYAGGCTGGGATCTAGCAAGTGCAGCTCTCTGGACAATAATGGCTGAATTAAATGCCGCTTAAAACATTAAATTGCTGCAATATTTTGAAGTATTTTATGTTACTATGAACATTGTTCGTAAGACTATTGCTTTTAAAATAAAAATAATACACCTGTCATCTTTAAATAAAGAGAAAGCTTATGCAAAAAGTCAGTTTGCCTCTGTATTTTTCAGGAAAGAGAACCMAAAAGTTAAAGCAGAACACGAAGTTTGGTGAGTTTACCTAACATTATTGAGTCCCTGGGACTTACCAATAATGTCATTAGAGCAAGTAAGGCGAAATTATTTTGAATGTGGCTGGTCTGGAAATGGCATGATGGATTCATCTGAAACTGTGGCTAAAAGGAAACAAAAATTTATTTCTTGATGAGCTTYTCCATAGCTGAAGCGATGTTTTTCCAGACTTGCAGTGTATTGGGTTTTTGATAGCCATTATTAGATGAAATACTGTTGGGAATCTTCAGTTCTGAGGTGATCTTGTCTCATTTTGCTAGAATTAAAGGGTGATTTGTGAGGTTGCTGCAGTGGGAGCAACACTAGTAATTCTTCTTGCAGGGTTTAAGTTTTTATTGTGTGGTGCAGAGGAAAATGAAAAATCTCAGTGTACATTCTCATGTCGTATATTTTAAAAACAGATGTAATTATGTACTTGGAGAATTTTGGTGTTTAAATTAAAAAAAGTAAACTGATCATTTTCAGATTGTGAAACATTTAAAAATAATGAAAAATCAATGGATTCAATAACGAAATTCAATAATTCAATAATGAAAAAAACCCTTCAATATTCATAAAAAAAGAAGCCCAAGCTCGTACCTGCTCCTTCCTTGRCTGCAGTAAGGGTTGCATTGCTCGGCCTTCTGTGCACGTCAGAGTTTGCCAGGGYAAGGCTCAACATGTTGCAAGAGGGGAGGGTGTTTCAGGAGCCTGGCAAGAGCTGTGCTGAGCAAGAGCTGCGCTGAGCGCGGCACTGGTACCCACGGAGAAAGGGGAAAGGGGAGGGCACCCGGGCAAGACCAGCGAGGGGCAGCGAGGGCGCCTGACTCTTCTCCCAAATGCTTGGTGGTTTGAGGTGGGAAATTGCATTTGGACTTTTCTCTGCTGCCATAAGGGAAAAACTGAAAGCAGAATTTCAGTTTCCGGAGAGCATCATGTTTGAAATGTCGAGAGCGAGATGTTGTGAATGGAAACAGACCCAAAATCTTTTGCTGGCTCTTTTGGGCAGCCAGCATTAGTCTGTAATCCGGTCACTAGGAAGAGACAATCGCACGCACTAAAGTCATTTTATGCCACTGACTGTGACTAACTTGGCTTGACATGTCTGAGCTGAGTTTCTGTGTCATGTAGCACTCTAGCCAGGCCATGAGCTACCTGCCTTTTCCTGCTCATCTGCCAGCTGCTGCTGCAGATTTACTGGCTTTGCAGTTGAAATTTCTTTCTTAAAGCTATTTCAAGTATGCCTGCTSCAGCTGCGTTTKACTAKTGTSTGTGTGTGTATATATATGTATATATAAATATATATATGCTTAAAAACGGTGTTTTGAGTTTCTGTAGAGCYTTCCATGGGGATTCACATCTAGAGTCGTAGCTGTATGATGGAGTGGGCTACCCRAGCTTTTGGCAGCTGCTTTAACCATGGAATTGTGGGGTGAGTCTTCAAGCTCACCTCTGGGATAAATATATGATTGGGAATTATTTGGGATTTGCAGCCAAATAATTTAAGAAAAAAATCAAACTCTTAAAAAAAAGAGCAGCAGAAATAATTTGATTTTAAAATCTTGTTAGAGAGAAAAGTTTATGCAACAGGAGCAGAAATAATCTGTATGTGTGTGTTTGGTTAGTTGGTTTTTTTGGCCAGACTCAGGGAATCAAATGGATTATTATTGGTTCTTAGCTAAGTTTAGAAAGAGCTGTGGATATATAATGGATAGAATAGAGAGAGATTTCAGTGTTTATTGGTTTACTGGTTTATTGATGCTTCACTGGCCTGTTTTTCCAAGTGGAGCCATTCATGAGGACCTGGCAAATCTCCAAAGACAGCCCAGGCTTGTTCCCTTTACTGCTCTTCTGAGCTTGCCTGTTGGCAAAAAGTTTCAGACCAGGAGCTGTTTGGATATTAAGGCTCTCGGGTCTGCTTTGAAAAGCTTCCAGGTCTTGGAAGTAGTGGAGTCTGTTCCTCTAAATTAAGGGAATGATAAGCGAATGCATTAATTCTGATTCTTAATCTTCCTTTTGTAATGGACATCCTTAGTTTTGCCATGACCTCGTGCAACTAAATGAGGACCAGCACTGCATGCAGTGCTTTGGCTTTCACCGAGAAGGAGGCGCTGCAGAGGCTAGCTATCTTGGATGTATAATTACAAGCAAAATCCAGTTTAATATGCAGATAAGAAAAGAGCCAGCAAAACCTTCCTCGTGCTGCAGATGACACCTGTAAGCGAAGGTTGAGCAGAGCCGTTTCATGCCTTTTGGAGGGTTCTGAAGCTGCCGCGTAGACAGAGGCTTACGTTGGTCGGTGGAGCAGGGATTGCTGCGCAGAATATTAACTAGCAGTGCGGAGAGAAAATACCCTGAACTTCTCTGCTACTGCACAGAATGCAATCTAGCAGCAAGCGGGGAACGACCGAGCAAAGACAGCTTTGATTTCAATTTATTTAAATGGGAACTGTTGGATGGCTGGGCGTGTGGGCAGGCTGCAGGTCCCCCGAGACGGCGGCCTGGGAAGGGTTAGTGCTTTTACCCACTCCTGCTGGGAGCGAGGGGCTGATTAAAAGCAGCTCTTCTGAAGGGACCTGAGCTGCAAAAGGGGAGGGCAGCTGCTGGGGGAGTGCCAGGGGATGGTGGTTGGCAGGAAGAATGGGGAGGAGCAGTAAACACTGGAGGTCAACAGGCTGCCATCGTCTTTGGCTCATTAGGGGTGCTCCTGGGCTGGAGAGGTGGGGGTGTGGTGGCTCTGCCTCGAAGGCAGGATGGTTTTAGAGAGATTATGGGGGGGTAGAGAGCAGCTTAGTTCACAGAACTGCAGAACTGTTGAAGTTGGAAGGGCCCTTTAGAGCTCGTCTTGTCCAACCCTCCTCCTTGTTCAGGCAGAGTCAGCTGGAACACACTGCCCCGGGTTGCGTCCAGGCAGCTTTTGAATATCTGCAAGGATGGAGCCTCCACARCCAATGTGTACCCTGTGGTTCACCTYCTAAAGATCATATCCCATGGTCTTTGACCCATCTTTGGGCCAAATATTTCCTTTTCTGAGAGAATAAAGCAAAATGAGCGCTGCCAGCAAGGAGCCCAGAACTAGCAGCTGTACACAGCAGTGTATTGCACAGTATGTCGCCTTAACAAGCAGCCTATCCAGGAGCTTTCTCCTTTTCTCCATTTTCTTCRGTAACAAGGGGTTTAGTGTTAGAACCTGGTAAGCTGACTGGGTTCCTTCTGTTCCCCAGATCCTCCTATTGTGCTTTAATTGCCTCATTAATGTTTCTATGAGCACAGATATCTAAACAGTAACCATTCCATTCTCTAGCCTATACAGCATCTCTCATATGCTTCTGAATGAGATATTGATGTTGCCCTATATTATAATGGGGTTATGTTTCATTGTCCTAATGACACATTTCTATTAATTTCTGAYATTGGTGCTATGCTAAATATTTTAATCATATGACCACAATTTTGTCRCTCTGCAATATGATCAAATATGTGTCTGATAAGTGCGGTTTGCATCCTGATGTCTAGAAGGAGTTCTTCTGTTTATAGCCTCTTTGGTGGTGCATATTCTRTATACCGTAGGCAAGATGTGTCATATTCCACTTTGTGCTCTGACAGTGACATTTCTTAGTCCTCTGCAGGCATTTAATAGTGTCTTCTGTGTTTTCTGTAGCTCTAAAATTGTTGTTGCTTTCAATTAGCACCTCTTGTTCCTTGCCTCAGAATTTCTGTTTTCCCCAGTCTGTGGCAATACYGGCAGTGTCACTCATCCTTTATTATCAAATGATTTTTACTTGCATTGATAGGATTCATTTGCACACTAATTCTAATCTCTTGGATAGGATTTGCTAATGTGACATTGAATCTACATGAAGGAAAAATTCCTTTGCAGTGTGAAAACTCTTTTATAGCAACCTTGGTGAGTATGCAGGTGAGTGAGATGATCTGCAACTCTTAGGAGCTGAGCTGCAGCAGTGAGCATTGATTGCCAGGACAAATCTGAAAATGCAAAACCTCAGGCTCAAAGTCCGGAGAAGGCAAATAGAAAACCCCTGAAATTTCACTTCTTGTGAAGTACAGCCTGGCTTGTGACACTAGGATGTCGCCTGTGGTTATTGCAAAGAGCCTAAATAATGCTGTGAGTGACTTCTTGAGCTGGAAGCAGGAAAGCCATCTATGTGCAACCACTGGATATGTCTGCTTTTAGTTTCTAGTGTGCCCAGAGGTCAAGGGAATTTGCTCTGTGCAAGACTAAACCTTGTGCATGAAATCTTATTCGTGAAGACTTCTTGATATCCTGCTCTGTATAGTTTACGTTGCTTGATGTTTCCCCCTAGTTTACGTTGCTTGATGTTTCCCCCTGAGATTAAGGGACCCTGCCAAGTAGCTAAAGCCAAAATAACCATTGTGTATTTTGGAAAAGTGACATTCCAAAAGAAAGCAAAATATTTTTATTTTTAGTTATTAGGAGGTTTTATTGTGAGTATGAGAAATCTGAATCTTGTATGGGGAGTGTGGGACCAAGACAACTGGCTATGAAATTGTCGATCGGCTCAAATACAGGACTTTAASTCTTCATTGCAACGTGCTTTAATGGTCAGGTTCATAGTGTGCACTGTTTTTCCCAGACTCCAAAGACAGATTGCATTCCTATAAACCTTTTGTTTCTCTAACAAGAGAAAAGCTAGTGTAGTTTCAGTTCAGTATCCCTCTAATAGCGATGATGAATCCTCTGTCACTCTTCTAAGTGTTTAATGTCAGGCTTAGCTTTCACCCTTCACTCCTCTAGCTGCTATCTGATCTATAAAAATTTACTTGACAATTCTTTGCTAATTATAAAACGCTTATTGTGAATTGTCAGATTTTGTATTAATGTATTTTTATTGGTAAAAGATTTTCATATCAAACAAGTGTTAGATAAATGACTGACAGTTCATCCCATTTGTTCAGTTTGGCATTTTGTTACTTCACAGATTATAAAGATAACAGTCAAATTCTGCTTTGGGTGGCACCCATGTAAATTCTGACTAATTGTTCTGACTGCTTCATTGCAGTGAATGGCACCGATCTGCACTTCACACATCACAACAAAATATACCTAGAGGAAGGTAGCAGGCAGGGTAAGTTAGGAGGGATTTAAGTGTTACAAAACTCATAGAAACTGTGATTAGCCATGAAGCCTTGGAGCCCTGATATACTACACCTGGAAGGAAAAGGTGAGGACGTCATGGTGTGTATGGATCGTGTGCTGAATTCTGGTGAAAATGTCTGTGGACTGACTGGCACAGGCCAAAATTCTCTCCTGTGGTGGYCAGTGTGGAGGGCAGGCCCAGAGAGGCACTTGGTTTTGTTAGGGTCAAGCAAATATCCTTCCCTAAAGGGTAATCTTATTAGGGTATAGCCCAAACTGATGTTTTAGGAGAGGGCAAACTCTGACAATATCACGGAAGAGCGAAAATTAACCCCTGCCTCAAACTAAAATGAGAGAAAAATAGGGGAGGCTTTTGCTCRCTTTTTAGGTAACACTTTGGTGGCTTCATGGAGTTGGAGGCAGATGCCAAGGTGAGATTAAAAACAGAARTGGAATCGTCCAGATGTCTGGAGCCTGAGCAACGCCTCTATGTGGGGACCCTCGGTCAGATGGAGAGGTTTAATGAACCGCAGCCTGAGTGACAGTCAAGTCCCAGGGCCAGGACCTGCGTGACCGCCGGCTCCGTGAGGGGTTAGCCCATTCCGTTAGCTCTCATATGCGTAACATCCTTGTGCCTCTGATGCTATCCGAAAGAGACCAAAGTGAAAACACTGTCACGACCCTCTTTACCTCSAGCAAGGAGCCGAAATGAATGATGTGAGAAGCAGCATTTGCCATGAATTGCTCACAGGAAATGGCTTATTGCAGAAAGATCCCCATGAAAGCTAACCCGAGACGGATGGCAGGCACCCGGGACCACCACGGCTCTTACCCGAGGCTGCCTGGGAGCCACGGTTCTGGTGAGAATCAGCAAGGGAAGATTTGGCACTTATTGCTGGAAAAAAATGTCAACGTCCTTTGGGGAATTCTAGCTGCCCTTTGATARTAACTGCTAAAAACCCTGTTAGCAGGATGTGCGCTGCCTATCCAGCCCTGTGCCTGTCCARCTGGCTCTCCTCATTCCTGTAATGTAGATTTTAATCTATACTTTTCCTACAGTTTCTGTAACTGCTGCTAAACCCCTCCCCAAACACACATTTGACTAGCAGGCATGAGGTATGTAGGTTTTCAATATAACGTTTGTCCAGATTATTAAATACAAATTGAGTTGTTTCCTGATCTGAAATATTCTGTATAGTACATTTTAAAATGCCTTTTTTTTCCTGGAAAATGAGACCACCAAGGCAGTTTCAGACATTTCTTTCTCGTATGAAGGTTTCTGTCAGTATTTTGAGGAGAGACGTCACCATGTGAAGGCAAAGCACTCGAACCTCTCTATCTGCAGTTGTTGATGAATGTGACTGGCAAATATTCAACAAGAAATATAAAGGATTGCTGTATTCTGGGATATTTCTGTGTAGTTTATTGACAAATGTTGACAACTCCTGTTCTGAYATTTTCCAGATAGAACACACTATTTTTTTATTATCCGAACTGCTTTTACAAATATTTCAGAGTTTCATTTTTTTTTTCCAGTTTATGTTGTATAATACCAATTTTAGGAAAAACGTAACAAAACCAAACATTTCTCGTAGAAGCCAGGCACTTTTTTCCAAATTATTTGCAATCTTAACCTCATATCTTCCTTCTGGAATGAGGAGAAGAAAAAGTCATTCTCGGGGTTTACTGTGAAAATGGCAATGTATCACGAGGCAACTTAACTTAAGGAGTTTGCCCAGCAAAGTTGTAGATTTACTTGAGCTACAATTACACTGAAGCCCTTTGTGATGGTGGAAATTAGCATCACTTTTGTTGGGTTTTGTCCTGGTTAGGAGTCTCTAAATGTTTCTGTAAGGAAATGACAGTTATGCTAAATGCTGCTCTTGCACCTTGGAGCATCAGAGAGTTTCCCAAAATCCAAAGTGTTTTTCCAGGCTTCAGTTAATGTTCTCGGTTGGTTATCACCTCGGTTCTTAAATCCAGCCTAGGTTTTTAATGAGTGTAGATATGGAAGACCTTATCCCCCCAAATGTCCTTTTCTTTGTCTGCAGAAGTTTCTGGCTTTCAGAGAAGAKGTACATTACCTGCCTCAATAACATATCTTTGAGATTGACTGAGAGCATGGCGAGGCATGCACTAAAGACACTATAAATAGTGAATCATCTGTCGCAGACACACCGCCTTGTATAATGGAATCAATTGGAGAGGTGCCATTTATCCTTATCATTTTTGTACTAAAAGTTTTATGTTAGGAGAAAAGGATTGAAGAAATGTTTCTAGCTGCTTGCCCGTCATCCTTGAACTAAGATTTATATCAGAACTTATCTTTGTATCTTTAACATTTAWTAGTATTAACAAGGTAGCGTAATAAATAGTCACTCTCCATTTCTGCATGATATCAAGGAGGTCAGGAAAGTACTTGGACTGAAGTATTTTTCTTTTYGCAAGTCTCAAGATCATATATAAAATCATTTTGAGGGGGAATATCCAGAAAACCAGAAACATTCACGCCCTTCCTATTGAGTTATTTAAGACACTTTACTAATGAGCTATGGTGAAAGAAGCCACCCAAGAGAACAGTTATTTATGGTCGATTTGCATGAAAATTCAACTTTAACAGCAACGCCAGCTTGAGAGACACCAGCCTCCTTCCCTCTGMTCGGTCAGTGAATTCCTGCCCGTACTGTGGGGGGTTCATGCAGTTGTTTGTCAGCTTGGAGTGGGGTGGGAGAGCAGGCTAGGCTCCTCTTGTATTGCTTTTGGCAGAGTTCTGTCGTGTTCAAACCTGGCATTAGTAACTAGAAGGACAGGCACTAGCTGAGTAGCTTGTCTTTCACTACCTCATCTACTTTGCCATCTTACTGGTCTGCAGTGAAGGGGGACATTAGCAGACTGTCTCCCACTGTCTGCACTGCTCAGCTTAGTTGTGTACTTGGAGCTGCCTTGAACATGGGAGTTTCTCATGGAGAAACAGTGTGAAAAGCTGGGTGAGAGAGAGACAGAACTAGGTACCCTAGGAGGAGGAACTGCCTCAGATAGCCAGGCACAGACATCTGAGGCTCAAAAGGAGTCTGGACTGACCATCTGGCAGGAAAAAGACGTGGAAAAACAACATGAGATATAGCAAAAACCAAAAGTAAAATAAAAACCCTTGTTGACTTGAGATTGGTCATTATATTGATTTTTAAAAGAAAAGCTCTCTTTTATTATGTGCATCTGAATACAGCAGCCAAAACCTAAAAACACAAATGTTTATATAGCCTCAGGCAGCCCCCAGCCCCCTGGCCAATAACTCTTTTCTGGCTCGTGCTACAAGCATAAAAGTGTGTTTACTCTGTTTACAAGGTGATTTACCARTAAAATCCCGGAGAACTGGATGAAAAGGGTCAAGACTGAGCTCTCTTGCATTTATCTCATTCAGGGAAATTGCTGAACCTTCACTCAAAATCAAAACAATTTCAAAAAATCAGGGAGAATATTTAAAAARATCAAGTCTAAGGACACCTAATTACTATTTTTCTGTGTCTAAAACCTTCTCTTTAGATTTTTCTCTGCAGTAGTTGAGCACTGAGCTAACTCTGCCACTCAGATTTGTCTGATAAAAAATTCAGGGATAAAATCTCTTTTCAAGCAAAACCCTGCCAAAGACCATTAAGAGAAAGATAAAGATAGATGGCTGTTATTGGGGATGTCTAGAACACATAAATCRCTTAACGTAGTGGTTTCTCTACCTCTATGAATTATGTAAACCCCTTGCCTCCTGTGTAACTACACCAACTTAGACCTGCCGAGAATTTTGAAATTCTGAACTAAGTCTTTCAATAATTAGTTACTGTGCTATTAATTGTTATGATACTGTTTATGTTTTGTAGGGAACAAAAATGCTGGCAGCACGGCTAGAAATGCAGGGTACTTAAGTGCCCRCCAAAGGGCTCTTGCTCTTGTGGAGGGCCCTATATAATCGCAGAAGGCGGCGAGTTGGGTTTCGTCGGATCGCTTGAGCACTCTCCAGGAAGCAGAGAATGGTTCTGCAGGCCCCGTGCAGAGGGACTGCAGAGCTGCCTCCATTCCCTGCCCCAAAGGCCTGATTCACTGTCACAGAGTGGCTGAAGTGATGTGAACACGGTCGAGACTTGGCCCATAACCAGCTCCTGATGGAGAAAAGTGGAGTTTTTRGGCACCTGTGCTCATTTGGAGTAGCTCCTAACTGATGATCTGGTGGTTTGGGACTGGGAGAGGTGGGAGGTGTCTGTAGCACTAATGCTCGTTTGGTTGTCAAGTGCAAACATCGTCCTTTTTTTGCATCTGTTTCTGAAGTGAGAGGGAAAACGTTTGCCTTTTCTTCCAGTTTATTCTATATGTTGTGCCTTTTGGTTGTGCCTCAGGGTTAGCTCCTGCTTCCTAACTATCATTTTTGTAGTATTGCTCCTTTACGGGAGTGGTGCTTTGCAGGCGTGGAGACCTACAGATAGGAGAGGCTGAGCCCAGTCTGACCTGTTGCAGTTATTCTGCTGAGCGTGTGGCATCTGTAGACCATAAACTGAGAATTTCTGCGTTCAGTCACGTGAKCCTTTCTGGTAGTCATTTGCATTTGTTTCTGGGCTCCATATTTCTTGAATTTCTGCCTATGAGTCGTAGTATGTTGGTGTTGGACTGCATGCATCATTTGAAGTTAATGGTAGAAAAATCCGAGTAACTTAATGTTTCTTCTTAACTTACGTTAACTCGTGTTAACGTTTCGTCTTTCTTCTTAGTAACTTAATATTTCTTCTGAGAATAATTTAATATTTGTTTTTATCTGGACTCTGCATACAATTAGTGCAAGGTTTGGTATTTATTTATATTTTATGGTATAAAGAAGGAAATTAATAGCATACCAAGAGACTGGAGAATTTTCATTTATGCTATATTTGAGTGGCTCTTCTACTGAAGAGCTTACTGGGTCTTCCTCCTAAGTGTTTCATAAAGGAAGTACTGAATAGCAAAATACACTGGAGCAACGGACAGTTTCCTTAAACTGTGATTTCATTAATTTATCTTTTTTATCTCTGGACAATGCAAATGATGAAGATAAAACTAAAGACTCTAGATTAGACATGACTCTAAGGCTCTGAAATGAAAGCTTGAAACCAGCTTTTTTTATTGTTAAATATAGGTGGTAATGCCCAAGGACCCAGTGGAAGCTTGTATTCAGTTTTCCAGTCACAAGTGGTCTTTGCATCAAGTAAAAAAAAATGTAATAAGACATGGTGGTAAGTCTAAATGAAATTATTATCAAGTCCTACATGAAATTATTATCAAAATGAAGACTGCTTACTTAAAATAAAGGTAGAGCATATGATGTTAAGACGTTATATGTAGGTCCATATCAAGGGCCTCACTCAACTCAGTTCAAAGGTCTGCCTTCAACTGAAATCCAGGAGAAATCTTTCCTTTGGTTTCYGTTGGAGCAGACACAAGGGCTCTGGCCAAACCTTTGCGTTGTTTTCTGGCGGGTAATAGAAAGAACAGATAAGCCAAAAACCAAAAGTGTTATGAATGGAAAGTGGAAAAAAAGCCTCCTTCAATTCACTAGATAGCAATTTTGCAGATATAACTACAATATATTGTGAAAAGAATGGAAATGTTTTTAGATAGAGGCTTAGAGCTACAAAACTATTTTCTGCCCCGGGAATGAGTAAAATGAAATGCTTCTTTTCTACTATGGGCCTCTTTCCTTGGCAAACTGCATTGCTTTTAAATGGGAAATACTTGTTAAAAGTATTCTTTTGCCTCATAGTGCTTCAATAAAATAAACCCATTAGATGAGAAAGTCTTCTGTGCAGTGATGAGTTCTGCAGTACCTGTTGATACTATTAGGCTGATCACTTCTTTTGCTTTCACTCTTCTATATCGCAAGAGAAAGTTAGGAACTGATTTTGTGCTAGTGCAAAGCTAACCTCTCTCTGGTAGTTGCTCACGGTACTTCTGTTTCTTACCTGAAGCAAAATATCCGAGKGCTAGGCCAGGGAACCAGCAGCAGTGTTGTTGCAACGTGCATGAACGTGTCATTCAAGATATCCACTCCAGTCCTGTCTTTTCCTCTCAGGATCCCCATGGTTTTGTCCTGCTCTTGCAGAGCCCTTCTGCTAGTAGCTCTGCAACTCACAGAAAAATCCAGGAGTAAGCAAATGTCTGACATGACAGAGAGCTTTTTGTCCCCCTTTTAACACTTATTTCACTGTAATTATTGCAGTGTTACTGTTCACAGTAATCGAGTTACAGTTGAATCAGCATTTCTATTAGTGATTTCTATTTCCAGGGCTTTCAGCTTGGCTGTAAATACTTGCTAACAGTTAAAGTTTGGCACGCAAGGCCTTACTCGAGTAGCAAACTTCAAAATGATTTTTTTGGGTGCAATTGTTCTAAATCTTTATATTTCACGAATGTGCAATAAAAATACAGGTTTTCTTCATGTAGCAAACAAGTTTCTGTGCCTATGAATCTCATTTAAAGAGTTCATATATAAATTTCAGTATAACTCTTGGGGCTGCCAGTAGTACATTATCTCTACCAATCAAATGGTAACATCTTGGGAAATGCTGGTGTTTTGATAATTAATAGTTAACATGCAACCGCCAATGAATACCAGATAATATCTGATAGCAAAGACAGTGAATACATCTAGCCAAGATTTTCTTATTTAGTAATTCACCYAAATAACTCAATCTGGGTCGTAATTAGCGTTGTCTAATGTATCTTTAAAGTTCCTTCTACATTATTTTTATTTTCTTCTTCATATCACTGCCCTCACACAATTTTGCCTCTGTTTGCAAAGTAGTTTGAATAAGTTGCATATTTGTGTGTGTTAAGCTGCCCTCACACAGCTTTGATTTGTGGGCCCAGCACTTACTCAGCAGTTCGGTGTAACTCTTATTGACCTTGGCAGCTGTCACATCGCTTGCTGGATTTTATGTTGCTGGAGGTGTCAGTGTTCAGGGGGAAAGATGTGCAGAATATGTGTGATTTTATTTGCAGGCAGGAACGAGGTAGAACCCAACCTGCTTTTCCAGCAGCATTATTTCCCAGATGGCAGGCACAAGAGACCTCTGACCAACTTTAACCTTTTAACAGTATGCATAAATTAAGGCTACAGTGACCTAAAGAGACTATCTTGCGCTGCCAAATATAGAGGCTGTAGTCGAGGGTCTTTAATTGGTATATTCTCCCCTACCTACCTTGTAACAGAGATGAAAACTGGAGGATTTATGAAATGTTTTGAAAAAAGCAGCACCTCGCAGAGTGATCCTTTATTTACAAAAAATATCTTACCAAGTGGGCAGATCTTTTCTGCATGTATACAGTGCGCTAGATAAAGACTACATAACACACTTGTTATCTATTAAATATCTGAAGTAAGAAGCTGGAGCCTAAGATTCCAGTTGCCTCTCTTCCCCATAGGAATACCTGCCTACTACCCCTTTTGCAAACTGCTAAGAATCCAAGTCTGAGATTGACCTTCCCCCAAGCAATCAAGTTCATGCTGAATCCTTATCTGCATAATGGTGCTGCAGTAAACAGATGTGGCTCAACAGTATTTGTAATATAAAGCATAATGCTGTCTGAAGGTCTTGGGTGTCCTCTTGAGAGCTGGCCAGGGTGAGCTTGAATTTCCACTTTGAATGCTGCACCCAAAGGCCATCTGTGGCTTCTACGTGGCACGTAAGGGCCTCAGCATCCACAGCCTGCTCTGACCCTGTGTGTCCTGCAAAGGCTGATGCCTCCCAGAGCTGAGCTCTGTTGGGGGACAGTCCCTTGCCAATGGCTGGAGTTACAACCTGAGCTTCTATGTTGAGTCTTACCCAGCCTCCTGCAAGAGACTTGCACCAGCAAGATCACTTATGCTCATAAAAAGGCTTTATGGAACAAGAATAAGAGTGATGATCCCTACGACTTGACCAAAAAAAAAAAAAAAAGAAAGAAAAAAATCCATTGTGGATCATTGCATTCATCTCAATTTTTCTGGCAGCTTTATCTGGAAGGTGTGTTATCTACTTTTTGTCTAATATCACAGCACTTTGGCATGCGAGACTGTGTCAGAATGAGTTGTTTATAAGTGAACTCTGATAGATGAATGAACTACTTGAGATGCACATCACTATATGGCTGAAACCTTGGGCTTATCCATATCCTGTCTGCAACTTTCCTTACATCGGTCAGACTGAGGCTGAGTTGCTGTGGTCAGTGAGCAGAGAGCACGGAAAGGTTAAACTCCGTGAGAAAACATTCCGCTCTCACTACCTTTGGTCCTTGCTCTGCTGGATTATTTCTTTCTTTTCGTTTTCTGTCATTCATTTTGCTCTGCTGCTCACTCTGCTCTGCCTCTTCAGGTGCACAAAATASGCCTGCGAGGTGGCTGGCTGGGTGTTGTGTGGGGCGCTGCCTGGAGGACTGTCCTCTGCCCCGGCCGCTGGGCYGTCCTGCCAGGGCTCCCCACGGCCCTTGGGGACAGACGTCACCTTTCGGCAGAGGGCAGAGCCGTGTGTGACACTGAGTTCGACCTCRTTTTGATTAGCCCCCTGTTTTTCTTAAGGTTCTAGCAAATAACTGTGTTAGTGCGGACAAACCCAGCCGCAGCTGAAAGCATCAGCTAGGCACGAGCCTCTTGCCTCTTCCTGATGGAGCTGAAACGCTGCAGAAAGATTGCTTATGATTTCAGCTGAGTGTTGTGAGGGACTTGCTTATTGACATTTTTTCTGAATACCTGTCTGTGCTGATTTTCATCACTGCAGTTAACGGTTTGCAATTTCCCCAAACATGTCCAAGTGGAGCAATTAATTTAATGACGGATAAATTGCAGTGTTTAAAATCCACAGACTCTTTTCAGTCTGTGTTCCACCAAGCTGTTTTGCCTGGATCCAGCACTTAGGTCATGTCCTTAAGCACAGGAGTGTAAAGATGCTGATGTGGAACCTCTAAGGAGCYATGCACAGCTATGTATGAGACACTGGTTTCAGCTAGGTGGAAAGGAMGTAATAGCACCACCCTGTATTATAGTTCTGATGTTTTTAAAGGTAGAAATTCCTGGGGTTTAGTGATGGTGCTGAGAGAAGCAATATCTAAATGCTATCTTTGCAAACCCAAACATTCCTGTCAATTATATGAAAGTGACAGTGGTAAAACTGGAGCCTAGGATGGGGTTTCAGCACTATTTTGTTGGAATTAAACTTTCATTGACCTTTGGCAGAGAAGTTTCTTAAACTGTGGTCTGGTCTTTTACTTCCTGGAGAGTTGGAAATYGGAGTTAATGAGTTTTATCAAGGTGAGAAACCCTTTCCTTGGAAACATGCTGCCCTATCTCCTCAATGTTGCACGGGGCCCAAGGCTTGTCACGGCCACAGAAAAGAAGAACAAACCAGCCCTTCTCGCTGCTTTCTGGGCAGRGAATTTTCCATCTTCTCCTAGTTTCTCTTTTTTCTTTATTTTTAGAATCAGAAAGAAAAATATTATACTGCACTCCCTATGACAAAAATAGACAAGATTATGAAACCTTTAGGGTGTAAAGGAAGGGAATAGAATCACGAGTAATCAAAATATTGATTTCTCCCCCTCTYTCCCCCTCCCCCTTTGCTTTCTCAATTGCCCTGGAAAGTTGACAGGAATTGCTTTCAATCTGCCTGAGAATCCTGTATCTAAAAATGTGTATGCCYGAGAAGGCATTTTAATGACTAAATTTTTTGTCCTCTGATGTGGCTAATTCAGAATCTCTCCTGTCTCTGCTTCCTTCCTGGCACTTTGAAGAGTTGTGTTGTACTCAAAGCTTTTAGTTAGCAAGTTAAAACACAGCTTTGCAGCAACCCAAGGCCATAGAGACACCTTAAACTCATGCACCTGAGTTGCCTCCTTTTAGTTACCAAACATTTTGAGCTGCTTTTCTACCCTTCTGCTGTGCAAGTGGCCAGCTCTGCCCTCAGTGAAATCCCGCACTGGATTTTGAGGCTGTGCAAGGCSCTGAGCAGAGCAGGGAATTTGTTAAGCCTCGCGTGGTCTTCCACGTCTCGGGCTCTTCAAGGCCAGGGCTGTTTGGTTTTGCAGKGCCCGTCGCGGTGAGCAGACCCTCCGTGGTCACAGGGCCCCTCTGCCAGGCTGCACTCTCTTCTCTGCAGATTTTTTTCTTTYCTGAGTCTCTTTGTACCCCTGATCGTATCGATTTTATTGGCTGTGCTAATTTAGCAGCCCTTTGGGCTGATGATCATAATTATAACACGCTGCACAGCTTGAGTAAACAGGTCCATTGYGGACGTAATGTTTTCAGCTGTCCAAAGGCAAATGCAGGTACTTTTGGCAAGCGGTGCTGCTTGCATGCCTTTCACTGCTCCAGATCCTGCTGCAGGATTGTGCAGCAAAGCAGAATTATTCTGTATGAAGTTAAACTCCATTTATTTTTGCATATAGCTCTAAAATCACTGGATGACCGAATTCTTTTGGAGAAGGCCGACAGTGGCACAATTCAGGATAATTTTATTGTGCTTACCTAACCACGTTTTTTAAAATTTATTTTGCTAATGATATAAATATTTATGCTTGATTTTTCTCAGGCAGCTATTGCAGAAAAGCTGTGTCACGCAGTTGGCAGAGCACATTTTAAATTAAAATGTTTGTTTTAAAGTTCAKTGCTAAGATACAATGGCGGTGCGCAGATTACATATATTGCAGGCGGTAATTGATAACAATTATACTACCCCGTGCTAGAAATTTGTGATGAAAGAACACTTAGATGAGTGAGAAACGAACTGCTCCAGGTTCAAATGATGTCACAAGTGRGGTCGTATGGGCAGGATGAATCTGCTTCCCTGGTGCGTGTGCAATGCCACAGTCAGTGACTCCCAGCCCAGCCCCTTGGGAGSTTCCTGCTGCAGTCAGTGGGCAAAGCTGCAGTGTCCTGTTCTTGTGTGTGTGGTCTTGAATAAATAAAATTGACATCATAATTATATATTTTATATATGTATATATGTAGGATATTATTATAATATAATAATTGCACTTGGAGTAGCAATGTGCTCTGATGCAACCATATAGACTATGCTTATAACCCAATATGGCAGCAGAAGCCAGGCAGCATCCAGTCCTCATTTTTGTCCTTATATCTTCCTGCCCCAGTCACTCTGCTCTTAGGTTAGCCGGGAGGTAGAATGAATAATTCTGCTTTGCACAATACTGTGACCTCAGGTGCTTTAGGTTTTCTGTTTTTGAACCCCCTTGCCCAGAGCAGTGAGCTCCGGGCGGCCGGGCGCGCGCCAGGGTGACCCTGGCTCCARAGCAGCTGCCCACGGTCACCCCGTGGCAGGACCGGCCACGAGGCTGCCGACTGCTCTGGCACGAGGCTGAGCTGGAATCCTGACCGTCTCATCAGTCTGGGGCGGAGGGCTCGAGCTTTGAGTGTTCCTGGGAAGCGCCACAGGGAATTTGCCAAGTCAGACGGAGCTCTTCCTTAAATTGCCCTTGTAATTGATTTCAGAATGTCTCGCAGGCGGTTCTGAAGTGCGGTAGGTACTTGGAAGCACCTGCTCAAGAGGAATTTATTGGCCAAAGACGCATTTTCAGGAAGTAGCAACTGGTATGAGGAAACATACCAGGGACACAAGTGATATGATCAATTTTAGCAGCATATTTTCTGTGAGTTTTACTCATGTAGCCCTATGGATGGATAGATAACATGGGAGTTCTGGGCACTCCATTTTTTTTTCTAAAACGCTTAAAAATATCTCAATATTTAAGTGTGTTTTTTAAAAACTTTGAACAGTATTTAAACTCCATCTTTAAGGTAGGTAACATAGATTATTTGTATTTTAATTAATCTTATGCAAAATATTCTGGTTTATTTCTATCTGTGATTCCAAAAAATCATATTGCTACTGGAACATTAAATAGTTTTCCTAATATGCTTTTACTGAATCGATATGGTACCATATTTTAGGTCTGCTACGGTGGAAAGCCTTTCATTCCTGTAGGCAAATGTTCAGCATCTGAACTAATAAACTCACTTTTCAGCAGAGAAAAGCTTCAGAGAAAAATGTTATTGCTCTCAATGTAACTATGCAGGTAAGTAATGCTGAAGTGAAAACTGTCTTTGGAATAATGATAATTTACTTGGGCTAGATCTCTCTTGGTATTTTGTTTTGCATGTGCTCATATCAAGTTCCAAGCTGATCAAGTGCCTTTCTGGAAATGCTACTGTTGTTCTACTGCGAGGAGATTTCCTTGTGCCTCGTCTGCCACGGCTGAGCTCCGATCAGAAGGAGTTTTAGTGTCTCTGGCCTCACGTGCATTGTGCAGTGCCACGGTACAACGTGGAGTGCACCACACTGACTGCCCTTCAGGAATTGTTTTGGCCACCCTATGCTCTATATTTCCCAGTTAAGCCWTTTACTAAGTGAGAATCTACTTTGGGATGATACCCTTTCAATAATTATTATCTCCTTTTGATCATTGTAGTTATAGGAAGTATAATTCCTTTTTTTTTTTTTTTCTGCCAACTAACTTGTTTTTGTGAGCCAACAGTTTGCAGAAGTGGAATCTATACAATTGTGAGATACATTGGAGGAAAAGTATAAGGGAAGAAGAGGAAATACTTCAAGGATTACCTGCTGTGGCATTATCTGCTCCTCTTTGTTCCACCGAAGAAGGCAGCACCTGAGCTGGTGCTCTTTGAAAGCGCTGTGAAGCCTGACTCTTTCGTACGGCYCATGACCGTTTTCAGAATATGCTGAAGAGCGTGGAGAGATTTTCTTTTTCCCTGGAGGAGAGTATGCAGAGAGCTTAGTACAGATGTAGGGTTTTGTGAAGCGGTTTCCTGGGGAGCAGGGTACACTGTGTCCCTTTTTACCCACACCTCCTGTGTGAATCCCGGYGTGTTTCAAAGGAGCCATGCACACCTAAGCCGGGAGGAGCAGGGACACTGTTAAGCTGAGGTTTACTCTCTCCTTTCCCCGCTACCTGGACAGATCTACCCGTGAAGTCTCATCTTGGTGTTTTTATAGGGCAAGATGTATTTAACTTTTCTGCATGGTTATTTATTATTTGAACCACAAGAAAGTTCTCTGAGAACTGGTGTTCAGGTCAGAGCTACTAAGTCTGTCATAATGACAGTATCACAGTCAAAAGTGTTTATTTTGTCCTTTAATCTACAGATGTCTCMTAGGCTGTGTTTTCTTTTGCTTAACATTTTGTGTGCATGTAGCTCAACCAGCACACTATGCAAGCTTCTTGTGAATTCAGCCTGTAAATGCTGAGCACTTTCAACCCTGGAGGAAGTGTGGCATTGAACTGTTATAACAGGAGGACGAAAGGTTGGGGGGTTACGGCTGTTTTGAGTCTGTAGCAGCTATTGCCCGTTACAGAGAAGTCCTCAGATGCTGTTCAAGGACAGTTCAAGGAAACATTGTCTACGTACTGACTGATGAATGGGGACCTATCGTTTGAGAGGATAGTCCCCCTTTACCAGGTGTTTCATAAATAAAAAGCTTCTGCATGGTGGATAGTTGAGTGCTGTTGCCTTCAAAGGTACTATGTGAGGAAATATAACTTGGTGCAAGGTTTATAAAATCTGCTATAATTAGACCATTAATTGTGTTATCCTTTTGCCGCAAAAGCTGAAGTTGCTGTTTTCTATAAGCAAACATTATTTTCCTAGATTCAGGTTAAGAGTTGGGTTGTTTGATATATGCAGTGCTCAGGAGTTAGAAATAAGCCCAATTTCAGAAGACATGGACTGTGCATGTCAGTTAATTACTAAATGCCTTTTGCTTCCTTCTCTCAAGCAAATACTTTTATAAACGTTAAAAATGTGTGTTTCCATTGGATATTAAAACTAGTATGAGATCTATTTCCCATTAAGTGAAGAAGATTGAATCTGAGTAGCCAATAAGACTTAGTGAACAGCAGAGCTTATTTTTAGATTATACTTTTAAAGCTAAGCAGTATCTTTAAGTCCAAGGATAAGGTGCCATTTCTTTCATTATATTTTCACACTTGATTTCTTTTGGCAGGTTAAGACAGCAACTTTATGTGAAATGGATGATTGGTTAGGATTTTCTGAATACTGATTTCCAGGTTATTTCATTTCTAATAAATCATTTATAGAGAAAGTAGTCTTTGGGAGTTGTTCCTATCCCTTGTTTGGTTCTTTTCTTGATTTGTTTTTAAAGAGATTARGCATTAAGTAGTTCCCAGGCTTCTGTTCAAGTTCTTGGGTATAACCAGCTCCTGAAAAGGGCTGAATGGACATTGTTGGACTTCTGCTTTTCTTAGTAATTTACTTTTCATTTCGAGTGTTGCAGGAAAATCTCATTTTCAAGTCTAGAGATCTATTCTGATCCCTGTATGCCTCTCTGGGTATCTAAGGAGATCCTTAGGTGGAGTGCAGAGCTTCCAGCTTGTACCAGCCACTGCATCCAGTACTCCAGCGATCCCCCATGCAAAACGTTCCCTAGTGCTGGTCACACCTAGAAATAACCCACTGTGCCAGGGACCAGCATGGTACCTCACTGCCACCAAGGCTGTGTGCGTAAAGGAGACTTTCAAACTGCCTTTTTTCTGCTTTTCTCAGAAAAGGCACTAGACTTCCAGCTGCCTCCAGACCTAATCCGGTGGGGTCGCCAGTGCTCTATCGGTGCATTTTTTTTCATTTCTCCTGTTACTAGAAATTAAGTATTTAATCATTTACAAGGATTCTTTAAGGGTTTCTAGATGGATGAGAAGACATCAATCAAATTACGGGCTCTTGCTGGCAATCATATGGACCTGACTTGCCTACTGAGAGGAGCATGAATGAATTTAAATTAACATTTAATAACCCAGAAAAAATATTTTAGGTACTCTGCAAACTAAACTAAACTCGGGAACCATGTTAAGCTGAAAATCTTTTGTTTCTCCATACTGTCTCTGATTCATTCTGTTTCTCCATACTTCACTTTGCAATCTGTCATTCACAAGGGAACCTGCACATGAATCAGATTTTCACAAAAGTTTCAATCCATTTAGGTCAGACTGCCCTTTTAGGAAGGAAAGGGTTCCCTCTTATTTAGTGTCATAGACACAAAACCAAAAAAAGTTTGTAATTATTTACATGTTTATATCCAGAAATAATTTCAAGAGAGATAAGGAAGCTAAAAGGTGGTGATGCTTTTCTGATGGATGCTTTCTGATGGATGCTTTCTGATGGAAGGACTAAGTGACCCACTCGTTGTGAGTATGATGAATCTGTTAGAGTCTTGATGTAGCTGAGGACTTTGGAAGGAGCAGTTTGGTTTTCTGTCTGAGTTTTCTTAGAGACAAATCAATAATTAGTGTAGAGGTAGCCCTCAAGTGTTAGATAGGAAACATAGTTGTTGTTTAGAACAAAACAYTTGAAAAAACCACAAAAGTAAAAAACCACTAAATTGAGAAACATACCACGAGAGTGGCTTTTGCTGCTGCCAAGCTTCCCAGTCCTGACATTCACTGTTTAGTACTGAGTCCTGTGGACAGCCTCTTTCTAGCTTTGATTTGAGCAAGAAAGACAAGTTCTAGAGGTTCCTCCTTTAAAATACTGGGTTCAATTCATAGCTAACAACCCATTCAAGGTAAATAATACCATAGTGTTATAATTAACACCTTATTATGCGCAATGCTTTCTCATATCCCAGAAGGGCATAGAGATCCAAGGGCATTTATCTGCCTTGTGTGAAGCAGAGTGGAACAAGTAGCATTGCTTAAGCTCTTCAGTTTGCACTGACCAGTGTGTGCAGCTGTGCTCTGTTCTGGCTGCTCGTTGTCCAGACACTAACGTAGTGTGTGTTGCAGATGTCATTTAGATGCATCTCAGTGGTTGTTGTAAATATTCTCAATCAATGTTGTAAATATTCTCACCCTCGCAATGAAGATAAATGCAAAAGCACAGCACAAAAGGTGAGTAAATGTATCTTGTTTCCTCATCTTCTTTCCATCCATTTAAAATACTTCTGTATTGAATCTTACATTAAATTTTGTGCTTATTTGAATTGTCTTTTACTTGAGTGATATATCACAGCACTGAATTTGGGAAGGCTGTGGAAAGACTGCCGAAAGCAGTCTATTGTTTACTGCTATTACTATCTTACTGCTATTTAACCCTTCAAACCGCTGAAGAAAGGACTGTGATGCATAACTAGGAGGTRGAAATAAGCCATTTTCCAGAGCTGATCATGTACGAACACCTTTCATACACACAGGTATGTCTTGTCTGTGTGGTTGTTTTTTTTTCACTCCAAATAAAAATCAAAGTAGAAGGAAGCTTCATTTGAGCCAGCGAAATCCTTACACAGCATATTTCAATTATCAGCTACATTTAAGAGATCTGTAAGACGAGTATATGAGGACTCTCCTGAACTGTTTTGGTCTAGCATTTACATAGAAAACAACAGCTGCTACCAAGAAGTATGGCAACCTCCTACACTAGTCATGGATCAAGAAAACGAATGTCTCTGAACATGCAACTGCCCTTATTATGAAAGCCCTCTTTTGGGAAGATGGAAGAGAAAAAGGCAAAGAGATAGTAGGGAAAAAAATCTCTCATCTGTTTGTACCGTTGAAAGAAGTATAAATCTTTTCTACTTAGAATAGTATGAGATGGCATTTCCCAATCTTTAACAGAACAACATAAAAGAGGCCTGACTGGCTCAGAGCAGCGGTCTGCCTGTCTAGTATTCTGTCCTTGATGGTAACAGTGGGGATGCTGTTCAGTGCATAAGCCGTGCCCTTCTATGTGCCCATTCCCCTCCTAACTCCCCAGAAACCTTTAAATTAGGAATGTTAGAGGTTTTTTTTTTTTTTTTTTTTTTTTTTTTTTTTTTTAAATGGAAGTAGATTATTTTTGAAATATTTTAAGCAGTGAAACAGGATAAATTTGGCTTATTTTCATACTGCACATTTTGTGCTGCCCCATCCTTTTCTCCTCCAGATTAATAACATCTACTCAGAAGAAAATTCTAAGTATTAAGGGCTTGGGGCAGCCTACGCAGAAGTGACAACTTTATGTCTGTACTAACATTCATGGTTAATGATCTTTCTCAGTTGCATGATTTAAGTATATCTTTACATTAGCTGTTCTCAATAGCAGCATTGTGTTCGAAGCTGCCTATAAGACACGTGGGAGATGCGAGTTCTGTTGGCTGTCGAGATGATGTTGCAGAGCTTCCTAGTTCTAGCCTAAACTGAAGGAGAAGCTTGAGCTGCAGGTACTTTTATGTTATTTTTATTTGGCACTGGTTCAACTAGTGAATAACCATTAGCTGTCACTGGCGCACTGATGAATTCATATGTCCTTTTTAATTACTTTTGAATGTGTGCCTAAAGGCTGTTAACAGTCTCCTTGAAGTAATATAAATGAATAAATCAACAATAGGTGGCTTCAAAACTATTGCACTAGGGAGTGCAAACAGTTTAGTAAAGAAACTTATTTAAAGCTGAATATTTGTGTTAAGTTTCTTGAATGCACTGTTTAACAAACTCTACAGTTTTTGTGAAAAGATTATTTTTGTGTGGTGAACAAAGAACAAATATCAAATATCTATCGAGATGAACTCGAGAGCTCTCTGAGTTAAAGAAGTTGGGACAGGAAATGCAGAGACATTTTAATCGTGGTGCTGTTAGTTTTTATTATTTTTTCTTTTTTTTCTTCAAATCTGAATGGTTTAGGTGAAAAGACACAATGACAGTTGATTAGCTGTAATTAATTACAGCACTTCAGCACAGACTAATAAGCTCACAGAGTTCTGCCAGTAGTTAGTTATATCCTTAGGAAGCCATGCGTCTTTGCCTAAAATAGTTCTGTTGTTTCTTGGCATCTGAAAAAAATAGTTTAGCAAATTYTGTTGATACGGTCCTGCAAACAAAGGCTATGGTGGAGGAAATCATATGTAGGTTTTAGGATTACAAAGCCCCTTTTAGAAATAAATAAAGCATAGGTATGTCACTCAAACCTAAATATGACATAAAATGTCATTCAAACATGAAATGTAACAGTTRGCAAGACCATGGTTCATGAAAACTRTTTGAGCCTGTTTGAGCCTATTATGCATGATGGAAAATAAATCACTGCAGATCAAAGAAGGAAATAACTAGATAAGGATTCTGCAGGCAGGAAAATGTTTATAGAGTTATTTACTCTTGCCTTAATTACTTGGTAATACTAAGGCACACAAGATCCCTTGTATTTGCAAAGGTTTGAGTCTGTTACTCCCTGGACTGCTGATGTTCCTGAGCATCCTGCATGTGATGGCTTTGTGAATTATTAAAKTGTGGGAATGTGTCAATTACTTGCTTCATAGATTACTTGCTTTGTGAAATGGTACTGATTTGGGGGCTTAGCAGGAGGAATACCTGGTGAAGAATGGAGGAATAGATAAACTGAACGAATTTCTAAATGTTGATAGAAAACTGCCAGTACCAGTGCATGGGTTGTAATATGGTTTTCTTGAATTACAGCCTAAGTAGTAAAGTAACCTATGCAGTAACTRTGCCTTCAGTAGAAATGAACCCCAAAACCTGACTTGATTGGACCTGTCAGTCAAATTCACTATTAAGCTTAAAGAAAAAAAAAAGAAAATATTTAGATCTTTAAAAAAGGCAACAAAAATGTTTCAAGCTTGTTTTGTATCTTTGAGTTTCATTTAACTCTTTTCTAAATATTTATCATTTATCAGCATAGATCTGAATGATACTTGAATCCTTACTATTAGGAAGCGGTTAACTTTAATTAATGATACTTTCTATTCAAAAATTTGGAAAAAGGCAGTTTTAGAAACTTAAGAAAAACTTGTTAATGTAAAATTGTGAATAAATGCATTAGTTGTTTTTTTGTGTGTACAGATAGATAGAACATCCTCCTCCCTGATATTCATAATTTGTCAAGGTGTACAGGATGTGTAAAAATTCTGAAGAGTGCTATGATGTTYAGGCATCCAAGAGGAAATTCCTGAAAAGATGAGAGAACTGCTATAAAGCAAAAGTTTTAGCAATCAGCAGAACATCTTTCCAGTCTTTGGTTCTTCAGGTAAAAGGCACTGGATGCTTTTTAGTGCAAATATCACATACATCTTCTGGAACATGTGATTGAATATTAAGCTGTTGACTGAATTTCTACTGAATTTCTACTCCTGCTTTCTTCCTATTTCTGTTGTGAAATTTTAAATTCCATTAATAGTTTGTCTTTTAAATCCCTGTCATCTATAGTCTAAGCACTTCTATTTCATGTTGACAGGGCATTTAATAACAGTTAATTCAAATAATAAACTGTAGTATGGTATTATGTCATATTATGACAGATTTTTTAATATGAAATAATGTTAGTAATACTTATGAATAAAGCAACTGACTGTATAAAACATTCACAAGATAAAGATGGCCAAAGCAAGTGCAATATGGTACTGAGAGAAAACTGCTGGTTATGAAAGTGACAGGGTCAAACCAGCAAGCAGTTGTCTATATCCCAAACCTTCTTATCACCCCTGACAGATTAGGAGGAAGAGTCATTAAAATGCTCACTGGTTGGAGGTACCTGTGTAGAGACTGTCTGTGTCTGACACATTTTTGTCTGCAAAACTGGTTTTTGTAAGCCAGTCCATCTAGTAGGGACACGAAGCAATCAATGTGCACCAACATCGGCCTTAAGTTCAACTTCAAGGTGAAAATTTCTCTGTGATTACAGCCTGATGACTTGTCACAAGAGTCAAGACTTTAATCTCTTGAGTGGATGCTCAGAAGTACRCGATAGGATTGGACCTCTTTGAGGCACAGCTGTTTTTGGGGAGGAATCTCCTGCAGTGGTGTCTATCTGYAGATCCTCCGGGCTTGACTAAGGAYGATAGGCAATAAATAGGAAGCACATCAAAAACACCAAGTCAATTTAACATTAGCATTAGAATTCTATTATAGATTGTGTTGAGCAAATCTCTAGTACCTTGTATTCAATACCTAATTAAACCAGTGCAACAGAAACACCAAAAAAGAGCAAAAGTCAAAACCAAAAGTACAAGAAAATCTCCCAAACTTTAGATTTTTTTCTTTTTTTTGTTTCTTCATAGTCATTGCTAGACTTCATATCTAATAATCAGTCATTAGCCCGAGCCCTCCTCATCTGTTCTTACCACCTTTGTTGGTGAATAAGTCATGTCTCAGGACACACAATCTTCACTACTTCAGAGCCATGTTGCCCACCCTGTCAGGGCTCCCTTGCTGCCAGGAGCTGCCGTGCAGGGACGGGAGCTTTGCTTCTCTTCAGCAGAGCAAACCCCAGCCAGGAAAGGTTAATAGCTTGGGAAGTGCCTCCACAGAAGCTCTTACTGTTTTGCATGGCAGGCGGGATTCTTGCCCTGCCGTGGCTGTTGAATCGGTGGCAGCTACATGGCTTTATGCTGCCCCTTACTTGTGCTTTCCTTTAACGGGCACGCTGTGATGCCTACAAAGGCCTCTCCCATGCACACTGTGACCGCTAATGAGGCTATCGTGTCYTTACGCTCTAGGGACTTGAGCCAGGAAGATAATGGGTTGTTTTCAGGAAGATCTGGTCTGCGCTGTAACTTGTGGTAATTATGTAATTGATAATTATTCTTCCTTCTTCACCCCATCAGAAGAACCTGAAAAGAGAAAAATGGCCAAGATATATCAGTCATGGAGAAAAATTTCTGTTTTCACATCTGTTACCAAAAAGATTCTTGCTCTTTTTTTTTTCTTTTCCCCTTCTCTTTTCTCCCTCTGGTATGGCAGTATAATATGCAACATTTGTAATCCACTGTGGTGTCTGTAGTCATTGGGAAGCAGAAAGGCTGAGCAAAAATCTCCATATGGTGGTTAGGCAGCCACTATGGGGGCCAATGTGGGTTAAATCTTCACCATAATTTCAGTCTAACTTGCAATTTACTGCAGGTTGCCAGCAGAACCACCCCCTGCTGCCTGTACCCTGAACTGTGGCGTGCACTAAAGCTGTGCAAAAGGGACTCGTGGCATTTGGGAACTGCCAATGTTTGTGGGATGTACAGAGCAGAACTCACGTGGGAAAAAATAGGAAGGGACACATGATTTGTGACCAGAACTGCCTGATTTGCTGATCGAGTTCTGCATGCCCAGGTGAGCTCAGGGCTGCAGGGAGGGTTGATTTGAAGTGCTGGTTCTGCAGTTATTTCAGGTTTGGGCAGGGGTGCACATTAGAATTTGTACTTGCTAAATGGATGGTGGGGTGCCTTAATATTAAAAGTGACCATAACTCTTCACAGAGGTGCATTCTAACCAGAATATTAGTGATAGGAAATATCCTGCCTAGATGCATTTCTTAGGAATATAAGAATACAAATGCATGTTTCCTATGCATTTTCTGCATATTACTGGAGAAGCCATCATCTACAGGCATGTTCATACCAGGACTGCTATCAGTTGTGGCTGCTGTCTTGATATCTCTTTCCATAATTAAAAATAAACTATTTAGTCTTTAAATAGGAATATTAYTAAACCAAACGCCCGTTTAATCTCTGTTAAATCTGCCACAAAGAAATGACACCACAAAAAGCCTGAATAAATGATATCCTTTCTTCCCCTCCCTCTTTCTAATTACACATGATGGCACTGGCGGCGTCCCTTGCGAATGCACAGAATTGGTGCAGCAGGGGAAATGCAAGCTTCCTTATGCTGCAGTCTGTTCATTAGCATTGATTTCTGAGGCGCTGCCCCTAAGGATGAGAGGATAATTTCTCCTTTTTTTTCTCCCCTTTTTTTTCAGATTCTTGTGATCCTAGCTCATAAGAGACTATTAAAAATAACTTCTAAACCTCAGTGTAAGTTGTAGAACAATGAGAGGTTCAAGAGACTCATCATAATCCACCTTTCCATGAGACATTAAAGCCAAATAACCACTCCTACTTTGTGCCTGTCCTGTCTGCAACGCACATTTAAAGCTGTGCCCTAAGACTGCAAATCCACTGTGGAAGACAGTCATTATCTGCTTGGGTTTTTTCTCTTTTCTATGGTGCCACTGACTTCAATATGAAAGTTAATACTACTACAGTAAAAATGTGATACTTCATATATGGAAAAAGCTGTCATTTCTTTGCAGGTATAATATCCTGGTAGAGATGATATAGATCAGAATCTCTTCTGCACTGTTTTTCTGGGCTGGATAAGCTTTTCTGGTAGAGTGTACAAACACCACTACCACCAGATTTGTAAAGTGTTCACTGTGACAAAAAATAGACATGTGGTTCATTAATCTAATTTGTCTGATCGGTACAGTCCCTTTTGTTGTCCATTGGCATATGAACAAATGCTTGGTATTGGTGAAAAGTGTTCAGATATCCTGAAAGTTTGACACAAAAGATAAATCTGCATCCAGAACTCTATTTTTTGTGTATTTTGCTATACTTTTTTTTTTTCTAATGGTCATCTGAAGAAGGAATAAAATTTAAGACCAAGTACTTTCAGTCTCAAATCATATTACATTCATATTAATAGCAAAAAGTGAGAAAAAAATCATATGGGAGCCTTAATTTTGATAGCTTTTTATCCATGTTATTCAAGWAACCACTTTAGATAATATATGAATAGCCACAGTGTTAGGAAGGACTTTATAACAAATGAGGAATATAGTGATAAGGACACTGTATAACATAATTTGATCCCTTTCAATTAATGCTTTTACAGCACACTTGTTTCTTGCACAACTTTGCACTGAATTTCTGCTCCTTAAGAAAAAGGTAGTAAGTATGATTTTAGAAAGCCGCTTCTTTAAAAGACGGAAACCCATCTTTCAAACCGTTTCCTCTTCCTTTCTAAGCTCTATTCCAGCTGCTTTGCAGGCAGGTTCATTCACATTCGCAAGGTGGAGAGTACAGCAAGAGAAGGCTCCTTTGCCCATCTTGCTGAAGAAAGACCTGCCGGTCGTGTGTGGCTTTCTGCCCAGCGCTGCTGGAACTGGCTCTTGCATTGCAAGGCTTGCCAAAATCCTGCACAATAACAAGCTCCAATCTACATAACACCTGGCCTGTACAAACCAGGTCATTATGAACTTGATCCAAGCTGTCAGTCAAGTGGCTTTGTTATTCCCTTCTTAGTCTGAGCCAGTCATCCATAAGCGAGAATTGGCTTTATGTTTCCAGTACTCACAGTACTTAGGTACTGTTTTCTTTCCTTGAGCCTCGCACAAAGAAGGCAAGATCYGTGTAACAAGAGGATCAGGAATAGCAGTAACAACAAGAAACAAGAGGCCTGGGCTGAAAAATCCGCAACAGGCTGCCTGCAGTTCCAAGTCCTTCACACGCTACACTTGTGTTTTTATTTTCCCACCTCTGCATTTTGTGCTCGCACTTCAGCTGTTCTGCCTGAATGAGGTAGGGCAGGTTTGTTCTGTGTATTTTGTACATATTTCCTCCGCACTTGTTTCTACATACCTTTTGGGTACCTATTTTCCTCTATAGAGGTTTTGAAGGAAACCCAACTCTTGAGGAAGAGAATCTAGGCCAAAACGTGCGCTCTGAAGCGAGCTGGAGCTCAGCCTGCAGGACCTCCTTTTTCTTTCCTCCCCTCTTTGCCGCCTCCTCTTTTACTCAGTGCTATTACTGGGTTTGCAGGGGGACTTTCCAGCTTCGCTCTCCAGACACAAGTCAGCCGCATTAATGCAAAGTGGGCACTGCCAGGCGAGGCTCCGACGGGCAGCCGAGCAGTTTCCCAGCTGCTTCAAGTCAGGATCAACTGCACAGAGCAGAACGCAGTTATTCTTGGCAGATGACACCGCGAAGGCCGGCACGAGGTAAACATGCTGTAACTGCYTGTGTTCTAGGGCCACTACGGGAAAAAATGGAGGTGTCACTTACAAAAACTTGACATTTGGAGAACTTTTTAAAACCATGAGTTTTGGGTGAAATATTTTCATTTTGATAAATGCAATGTCTCACAAAAATTATTTYGGAGCATTCCTGCCCATTCCTGGCTGCTATTCACTGTGCACCCATTGCACACGAGTGGCGTTATTTCTCATTCCCAGCGGTCTGAATCAGTTACAAATCAGTTGCATCTACACAGAGTATGAGTGAATGTTCCAYAGGAATGCAGGAATAAGAGCCACGTGGAATGGGGCAGTCTGTGCTGTTAAGTTGGGTATGCTTTTTTCCCCCAAAATTACCTCTTAATATACTGAGGAAAAGGAARAAGAAGCCAGTTCCTCTGATGATGCCTGTTCGTGTTTCAGAACCGTTGACTGCTGATTGCATAAACTGAGAGGAAATGGATCACTGTGTGTGTTTAAGGGGTGTTAGATGCTCTCCTCACCTATCCCTGCAGCCAGGGAACGCTCCCTTCTCCCCGACAACTTCAGCCAGCCCGGAGATCTCGCTCCTTATCCACGAAACCATCAGCTAAGGCAGCGAGGGCACGAGAGCTCCTTGGGCAAAGTTTTAACAGGGCCCCTGGTGCTGGGGAAGCCTCCTGAACCCGAGCGCGGCGAGGAGGGCCGCGGGCCGGCGAGGGAAGCCGCGCAGCTCCTCCGCTCGCCTCGCCTCGCCTCAGCGCGGCCGTTGGGACCRTTACCGGCGGCCGTTGGAGCGTCGCTGGCGGCCGTTGAGACCGTTCCTGGCGGCCGTTGGGACCGCTGCTGGCGGCCGGCGGGAGGCGGCGGCGCGGAGCCGCA
>PTEX01000128.1:1914939-2018689 GCA_003342815.1 Eudromia elegans | reverse complement strand
GCCCCCCGCGCGCCCCTCCCGCCTCGCCCCGCTCCGCTCCGCTCCGCCCCGGCGCCGCAGACCTCCCGCCGCCACGGGGCCGGCCCGGCGCGGGTGAGCCGGCCCGCGGTGCCGGCGGCACGAGCCAGCGGCGCAGCCCAGACGCAGGTAACGGCGGGGCGCCCCGCGCCGCGGCCCCGCCGCCCGCGCCGCTCTCCCGCTGCCCTCTCCCGGGGCGAGTCCGGGCTGCGGGTCCCCACCGCGAAACTTGCCCGCGAGCCGCGAGGAGGGGCGGGCGCTGCGGGGCGGCTCCCTCCGCTCCGTCGCGATAGAGGGCTCGGAAAGCCCCGAGTTGGCGCCGGGTGTGCTTCGGGTGTCCGCCTCGCCGCGCTGCCTCCCCGCTCGGCGGTTTGGAGCGAAGGGCTCTAAGGTGCGTCCTCCCTCAGCGCTAGTTACTCCTCGCCCCGTCACCTCCGCGGTTTTGGTCGTGTCCCCCTCTCCACGCAAGGTCCCTGGCTGTCGGGCCGGGACTTTGCCTGGGCGCCCGTTCCCGGCGCTGTCCAAGGCGCTCTCGCGGGAGGCGCCCGCCGAGCGCTGCCTCCGCTCGCCTGGTGCCGCGAAACTCTCATTTAACCAGTGAAAACCAGGGAGAAATCGGCTTAAAGAATCGATTTCCTGAGAACAGATCCTCATATATATATATGTGTGTGTGTGTGTGTGTATATCGGTGGAAAGCATGCAAAGGGTGACTTTATCTTGTAGCAGGACTAKCGAGGGTCGTACCTGACAGGTACAGTGCCCGCGGTGAAGGACGCAGCGACGCGGGTCGCAGGTGCCTCCTCTAATGCCCAGCTTGTGTCAGGAGTTGTCGCCGACTTCGGGATAGAAGTCCTTCAGACGAAAGTTGCTGATAAAAGTAGGCAGCTTTCTAGTGCCTGGAAAGATTGAGATGCAGCTTGATTAACACCCCATCAAAGCTGACAGAGATGGTGTTAAATTAACGTACTGAAGTACGGGGGAGACTTCTTAAGGACTTGGGTATGTTACTCCGGTCTACAAAGAGTAATAACTTCCAGAAATAATCTTGAAAGTAGGAATAGTAAAGTGAGCAGTTTAAGTCTGCTTTTAATACAAGTCTTGCATGTATTTCTGTCATAAGTCACTTTAAGGGATTTTCTTTCTTTTTATCATCTATAATAGATTGTTAGTTCTGGACAGGTTTCCAGTGTAGTCGGTGATACTCAACTTGCTTGTTTTTCCTGTGTGTTTTTCACACGAGCCGGTTTGTGTTTGTCGTGGGTTTTGCTCTCACAGGAACAGCTCAACGTTGCAATAGCAGCTGAACTTGAAGCTCAGCTACCTAAACACAGATGTTGTATTAAATATAAAGACCGGTGCTTTTCTTGGACCTGTCAGTACAAGCTGTGTTCGCAGTGCTACAGGTTGGGTTGGCTCGTTCACRTAGGTAAGACCAGCCCAAATGCACAGCAGCTCTTCAGGAGTGGGGCTATTCTGAGCTAAATTCTCTTAAGGATGGGAGCGGAGAGGCTGTTTCCCTGCCTGTATCCTGTGAGTTTGTCAGGTTGGTTTTCGAGTGCTGTAGAACCTATTGCTTTAGCTACTGTGAGTATAAGCAAGCAGAGCTTGCTGTAAGGCAAGGAGAGTTTTGCCTCTGCCTTTAGCAGGGTTGGATTAAGTTTAATGGTTGATTATTATAAAAAAGTATTTAGACATTTTTCTCAGCAAAGTTTTTTCTGCAGAGCTGGGAAGAGTATGAGATTAGTCTGATTCCCATTTTGGCTCTGCGAGGGGATGGCTGCATCTAGTCATCTTCATAAAATGATATGAAAACACCAAATTTGGGGTGATTGCAGCRTTTAAAAGCATTCTCTGAAGAGCTGAAAATAAACAACGCTTGTTAGCAAGCTTCGCTTTTGCTCCAAAATGATCGTGTTGCAGAGATCCCATTTCACGCTGCTGTAGTGGAAGACTGGAGAGCTGTTGAGCTCCATCTGTATGCATTAGGGCAGGCAGCTGATTTGTACCCTGGGGTCATATTATCTGCCGTTTCATTACTCCTGGTTCAGTAATGATATTCAGGAAAACGGTGTTTGTAGTGACTGCTTTCTAGGGATGTGTCTTCTCTAGAAAGTTTTACTGATAAGAATTGTACTGACTTGTGTTTGCTGACACGCCACTTTGCTAGCGTGTGTTCGTATCGCTGCTTTTGACAGCACAAAAGTTGTAGGTTTTATTAATGAAAACTGTGAGTTTATGGGGATTCCCTTAGGTGTCTCTGCGCTTGGGTATAATTTGCTGTTTTTTAAACCAAACTTTAATCTCATAAACATGCTAACATATGAGCAGAGCTCTTTTGCATCCCATTTTAGGAATGATGCGGACTGTATTTGTAGGACAACAGGTGCTATCTCAGCAGCTCGTGATAGAGGAAACCTGAGTTGGAGCAGGTGAAGTGATCCAGGTGCTGCAGGCACTGTGTGCCAAGCTCTCTGTCGAGTCGCAACTCGAAGGGGGCCACCCAGGAGTGAAACTACAGGTGAATGTTTGCATTTTGGAAGCCTTTGACTCCAGGTTGCTTTTGGTAGGTGCACGGGGGGTTTGGTGGCGGTAGATGTGTGATATGAGCAGTCTTATCCATGTGTCCAAGGCAACAAAGCTCGTGTAGCTTTGCAAGCTGTAGGCACAGAGTGGAATAAGAAAATACTTAAAAAGAAAAAAAGCTCTGCAAGTTGACAGTGCTGTGGCAGCGTGGTGAGTGCTGGTGCTTGTTCTGCTTCTCTGCCCTCTAACGCTGCTTGCACTCAAATCCTCCACCGAAAAGGGATGGAGAGACGGGCAGTGTGGATGTTGTTGCCAGCCTTAATGCTGCATGCTAGGGAAATGTGTGATGCTCACATCCAAGTTTGGGAAGCTGGAAGTGGAAAGTGGTCTGCTTGAGCAGCTTGGCACCCGAGTAGTTCTGGGGGCTTCCGGAGACATCGTGTAGTTGAGGGACGCTGGTTGTCTCACCAAGCTGGCTTAGCTTAGCAAGGACATGTCTGAGGTATTGACTGTTAGGAATTTGCTTGAATTTCAGGGGGTTTGTATTTCAATGTCAGCAGACAAAAAGTATTGTCCTTACAAAACRCAAAATTGTTGCTTATTAACAGAGTAATCTAGAAAGCAAATCAAAATTTGCAKGGTTTTGGCCACAGTTTGTGGGCTGCTGTGATAGTGCTGCGGAACAGGGATGCCCCTGGGAATGCTGTGMTAGAAGTTATGTGGTTTGCGGAAAAGTGGAAAAGTTTGGAAGTCRCTGGTGRGCTGTGCTGCCTCATTGTAACTGASTTTCATTATGCTACAGAATCTGGCTCCTTGTCCAGAAAGCTCTGTGCTCTCCTGATGTGCACCTCAGTCCTTTATAGGTCCTTGCATGCTTTGCTTTTTTGGCTGTGTGCCCSACCAGTTCTTTTAACCCTTGGAAATTTTCATTTATGCCATCATTCCAGATAGGAGTCATGTTACGTTTTCTATTATTTGTCCATGATTATGAGTAAATCAGGGTCCACATTGCACCTTATTCTAGGGAGGTGGTGGAGGAGGTATAATGGTAGGATGAACAAGTCATTCTTAATAAGCCACCACAGGCAAAAATAGGATAAAAATGAAGTTGTCTGCATCAAGTTAAATCAGAAGTTGTGCAAGAAGGAAGGTTTCTTGGCTTTCTGGGAACGTGTGCAGGTYGGATGTCTGAATTCCTGACAAACCATTCTGTCTTCTGAATTTTTAAGCACAGGCACTTAAGAGTTTGTTATGTATGCTTTGGTTTTGGGTATAAGAACCAAAAAAATATTGTTCTTCAGAGTAGAAAGCTTTTCATAAATCTACTGACARTGCTCTTTCTGCTGTGAATGTCTCCTCGTTCGGGTTCCTTTGGGCATTGGTTTGTGTTTCTGTTGTATTTAGCTTAAACACTTGAGTGCTAAGGACTCGATGTTGCATTCTTGTTTGGAATGCTTTTAGTTTTGCTTCCGTCTRTTGTGATTGCTATTTGTTAAGCTTTTATTTTGATTGAAACAATCTTCTACTAATTTATTTGGGAAAGCTTTTTGCTGCTTTTTTACTGTTTTTTTTTTCTACTGAGACCTACTCATCTAGCTAACACTCACATTTTGTGTCTGAAAATAAACCAGCTACTTTAAAGGAATTTTTTTTCCTCCGCGCTCATGAGCTGGTGGCTATTTTGAGAAAGTGTATGAAATGGGTAAAGGAAAAGATATTCAAAGGCTGGGGAGAAAGCAAGGAAAATAGCGTGCATTAACGGTGCAGTAAATTCTACCTACTAAAGTTATCTTAGGCAGAGACTTCTGCCACCCAGAGACCTCACGCTTGCCTATATGTTTCACCTCTGTCTCCTTTGCTGTCCTKGTATGTAGCAGCTCTGCTACCTCTGCCCAGCAAGCGTGGGGCTTGTGCACCTGCAGCAAAGGTGCTGCCGGAGAGTGGGTAACACCCCATGCAGCCCTGCGACCTTCCATGGATGTCATTGATAAAGGCAGGGTGGGCAGTAAGGTATGAAAAATAGTCCAGTTCTGGCTGTGTGAGCAGAAAGAACAGTGTGAGCAAGGACAGAAGGGAAATGGATGGTTCTAAAAGAAGAAGTGAATAACTATATAAAAACTACTTAGAAGAAATAGTCTCCTTCCTCAGTTGTTCAAATAAAAAATGTGAAACCTTCTCCAGAAAAGCAATATCCTAGTAGGGAAGAGTGGGTATTTTTGAAATGATGGAGCTGGCCTAAAGTAATGTGACCTCCATTTCCACCAGTGCTTGGGAAGAGGAAATCCTTGTCCGTGGGAAAAGAGATACTGTCTTCAGGCTGCTAACAATGGATAGAAAGACATCAGTGCCATTTGGCTCTTCTGACTGGTGCAGCCTTCCAAGCGAAAGATCAAAGAGCTCAGTCTCTTTAGTTATTAGATAAAATTGTGGCAGCTCCTGATCAATCTCCCACAGTAGCTAATAATTCATATTGGCTCCGGTTTAGCTCGTAGTGGAAGGAGCACAGATTTGTCTGTGGCGTTTTGAGCAGGCGATCATGGAGAGCAGAACTGGCCATAGCAGGGTTTTCAGGATACGTATGATTTTTTTTAATATCTCTGTGTCTGGAGAGGTGTTCAGTCTTCATTTAGTCAGAATGAAGTTTTTGCCTTTGCACGGATAAATATTTTCACCAAACTGTTCACTTTTCACATGTAAAATTTTGTAACTGTTTCATTCTTGGCTACTAGAGAGACCAGAAAAGTGAGGCTGAGGTAACACGAGGGTGATGGGTATTAATATTTGCTTTCTGAAATGCTTAAGCCGCAAATATTTAAGATTCTGTAACTCAGGTTTATATATATACACACATAGATATCTCATATTAGAAATATATCTTGCAACAACACAGTGTTCATGTAGCATGAGTTTTCAGTACATGACATTCATGAAAGAGAAATCTTGGTGGGGGAATGAGGAGGGCTTGACAGAAGTGGCAAATTGTTATTCTACAAAAGCATCCTAAGGGAAACATACATCAGGATTTCTTTTCTTTTTTTCTTTTTCTTTTCTTTTTYCTCTTGCTTTGCTAATTAAAAATTCTGCTGTGCTCTCTCTGACGAAATGTTCTGAAACAGCGTCGGGAAAATAACCTGTCGTGTTTAAGGATAGATACTATGCTGCTGTTATTAATAAAATAGAGGTATTGCCCACAGCAAAAAATATAATGGATGGAAAAGAACCATTTGGCCATTAATGAGCGGGATTGAAAGTCACGCTTACAAGCGAGGGAGACTTTCCTCTAGAAGAGGAGTCTGTTCTCTGGCTTGCTCTCCATCTCTAGCGGGTCGAAACAAAGCACCGTTCAAAGCATCTCTGAAGTTCAGYGCAGATGATTTGTAGTCTCTTGGAGAGTAATTTGTCAGGAAATGAGCAGTAATATGCTCTTTATTTGCTAGAGCAGCAAAGACAAGTCCAGTTAAAGACTTACCATTTGGGGCAAAGTCATCTTAAACTTCCCCAAATTAAAAATACCTCTACCTGGCCTGGGTTTTTCTATCTCAAGCACTTCGGTGAAGTTCAGTAGCAACCCCAGCTATGGGGCCCTGAGCCTCAACAGGTGAGGACAAAACTTTGTTCATGGCAAACACATTGTTAATGTATTATATATCATATAATATAATGAAACCTCAGCATTTTAGAAGAACTGAAATCACTTGGRAGCTTGGTAAATAACTTGTAATAAAATTTTTCATACTTTCATTTAAAACTAATTCAAAACAAAATTTAAAGAAGAAAGCGAAGCAACTCCCTTGGGAGTAAGACTTGACAGCTTCTAGGTGAAAGCTTCAAAATCTAGAATGAAACTAAACACTGGGTTCTGAAGTGGGTTTTTGCAGGTGTCTAGCTGGTTTTGGGGTGTGAGGTGGTGGAGGGGGATGCATGTTTGTTTTTTGCAGTTTGTCAATTGAATACAAAGAAAAATTAATCTCTGAGCGTGCTGAGGATTATTATCCCAGTGTTATTTCTGCTTTGATGTTGAGCTTTCTCTTTCAGGACCAGGYTAAGTTAGACAGTGGAAGCTTGCACTTATTGAACAATTCTGCTGCAGGGTTTTTGAAGCCTTTGTTAAAACCCATCTCTGGATCTTGCTATGCACTGTTTCCTTCTGCRGAGCTTGGGGCTGGAATTTGATAGATAAAGATTTATTTGCAGAGGTTGCTGCTGATTCTGCATATACCTTATTAATTTGACTCATTTTGCCAGGCACATGCGGATATGAAATGAGTCTGAGATATTTGGTCAGTTGTACTGAAACAATCAAACAAAATSTGTTCTGAGCCAATCCATTGCACTTAAGCTAACCTGGTGGAAGAATGAGCAAATATAGAGTAGCTTTAAATGTTGACAGAGAGCAGTGAGATAAATGTGCAGTTCATAGAAAAGAAAACAGCCGAATGTATTTAAAATAATAGAAAATTGCTTCTACTAAGGAGTTTGCAGAGATGATGGATATTACAGACAGAAAAAGGGTTGTGAGTGACAACCAGAAGAGGGTGGCAATTTGGGGCCAGGTGAGATATAACTGGAAAGAGTTTTGTTGAATGGAAGGAAGGGGAATGAAGAGGCAAACAAGCAAGCTKGTACCCAGAGCTGATTCAGAATGTAAATGTGTTTGAAAAGCGGATGGAGTGAAATCGGTGAATGACAAGAAGGGAAGAACAGACAAGAAAAAGAGACACGATACAGCTTTTGTTGCAGTGAGATGCAACAAGAAGAGGATGTTTTATGTCACTCTGATCATGATGGCAATAAGAGCTAGAAAGGAGAGGAGAAACTTTAATGAATACACACAGACTGTTCTGGGCCCAGAAGCGGCATGCCAAGAAATGTTTTCTTTTTCTAATAAAACAAAAACAAACACTTCCATGTTTCCAAAAGCCAAGCCATCAAAAATACCCTTCATTTTATATATTTAGGCATATCAATGGTAATATAGCACGTAGTTTTGATGTTTCTGGTTCTATGATGTCTGATTTTGACAGGAAATACAGCACTAATTACATCTCCTGTCAAGCTGTTTGCTTCTTCCCTGTGCAKTGCTAGCTGAGCGCAGCTCCCTCTGCGTTTAAGTAATTTTTTTCTTTTTTTTTCCTGGGAGATGGATGCAACTTTCTGGGTGTTTGGAAGATCGTCGGCTGCGGAGTATCTATTCTCAGCAGAAATTTGAACTTGTCAGTCCTTCAGATAAGCTATAATGACTTCCACATCAGAGGTGCTTARTGTAGAAGGCTATTGATGGGATAGAGTGCTAAGATTTGGTTTTGAGAGACAGGAAGGGATAGGATACATCTGTGTTTTCCCGCAGAGTGAGAAATGTTTGGCGCCTCTTAAGGACAACATTCACTAATGACACTTYGAAAAGAAAATGCAAGATGCCTCTGTGGGGCAGTTAAGTGACACACTTTCACATGTTTTTTTCACGTTTGTGCTTCTATCTTTGGCCTTTTGCAAATAAAAATTAGATGAAGAGCAACAAATACGCTATTTTGAGTCTGAATACTCCTTAATGGAAGCAATAGTGAAGCTGAGCATATAATATTGAGGAAGAGATAGGTGGGCAGGAAAACTTAGGGGATTGTGGTGATGGCAGAAATAGAGAAAAGCTCAAACTGCTGAAGCCGCCCCGCTGAGCCGAGCACTGCAGCTTCGCTGAAAGTAGTCCAAGCAGCAGCCCTCCTCTGCAGAGAAACACGGGTGGGAATGAGCCACAGGATGCAAAACTTTATGAGGCTGTGAAAGTATTTGCGAAGTTATTGACTAAAATACATTGGAAGGCAGACCACCTAAATTAAAGTGTGTTGGAGGCACTAGCTGAATTCATAAAGCGTCTGATCCTGGAGAGAAGAGGATGGAGATGAAAGCTTTGGGAATTATGAGAATTATTTTTTCAAAATTGACTTCTATTTGTGGTTAGGATTAATGCCCGTCTGCCTTTAGAAGGACACAAGTAGTTATTATTTGCTTCTAAACTTGAAAAATAAAGTCTGAATTACTCTTCTGGGATTGAGAGCTAAAGGTCAGAAACTTTGAATAGCAGCATTAATTGTTCCCTTCAAAGGAGAGAATATTAAAGGCTTGTTTGTATATATGACAGCAATATTAATGCCAGTAAGTGATAACACAACAAGGGACTGAGTTGGAGCTGTCTGAAGAACAATTCAAAAAACCTACCCAGAGTTTTGGTCTTACTATTCCAAAATAAGACCAACATGCTGTCAYGTAGGTGGTGGTAACCAGGTGCCTGCACTGCTGCAGCTTTGCTTTAGTTGTGTGCTGTGCTCAGTGCTTTATTTCATTGTCCTACTAGGTTGTTGCRTTCTCGAGCTGCAAATATGGGTACTGTGGTACCTACCATTAGTGCCTTGGGAATTCCTAGGTAGATACTTTTTCCCGTTTCTTTTCCCTAAATAGTCTCTCTGAAATGTTATCACAGCSTTTTAGTAAAGGGTGCCACAGCTGAATTTCCATCTTTGTAGTCTTTGTCATCTCCAGGTTTTGCATCTCTGTARCGTCTGCTCCATTCTCTGTACTTGATGTTGTTAGGTATTGATTGACYCATAGATGCAGTCACTTAGAATATATGATTGTATGTATGTTCCTACTGTGTTGCTGAGGTYGTCTTATATTTTTTAAGAGAAAATGTTAAGGAACTCGATTTTTTCGCAGCTGCCTGTGTGATTCTGGATAATGTGACTGAAGTTACTTCTGCATTCCTCCTTTACTAACGTGTTGGGTAGATTACCTTGCATGGGTGTTACCCTTGGGCTTCAGAAATGTGAAATTTCCATGTGTTGCAGAAACAAATAAAAACCTCAGGGTGTCTGTGGTTTGGTTTGCAGCACCTTCACTGTAAATGCAGACAGTGCTAAAAAACTTTTGTCAGGGTTTCTTCATTCCTGAGATGGTTTCACTATTCTGTGTCTCCCCTGTTATATCCTTTAAAAAAGACACTCTTGTCTCCAGGAAATGAAAAAAAGTAGTGGGAGAAGTACAGTAATTTGGGGRAAAAAAAGTCTTTAAATGGTCTAACTCCACAGCAAGGTGGCAAATTTGTTTTTTCTGCCCCTCATTTCAGATATGCTTGTTGATGACCTGTGGAAAATGATTTAGCTTGGCTACTGCAGTTATTTAAAAAATGAACTTGCCTGCCAGCTGCTTTTTGGGCTAAGTTCTTAGGAGCTTACCTTCACTGAAGGAGTTTTGAGTTTGTAACAAATGCAGYTGGGCTATGGAACAACGTCTTCGGGTTAAACTTCATCCCCACTGCACATTCTGCAGGGAAGATGTTTTTGCTTTTAGTCCGATAGGGTTTGTTTTGTTTTAAAATAGCAGAAAACTCTCAGGCMCTTCTGTTACCTGCCACGCAGTTGAAGGCAAGGGAAGTGCGTCTCGGGTGCTCACGGTGCACTCCCCTTCCCCTACCCAAACGGCCTCCTCCCCTGCCTCTGCCCAGGGTAAATGTGTAGGAAGCAGGTAGATCTAGCAAGCAAGTTGCCACACTGTATATCTGGGAAATCCTATGGATTGTGTCTGGTTAAAATCACATGAGGCTCCATCCTAACGGAGATTAAAAAAATGTTTCTAAAGAAAAAAAGGTGTAGAAATAGACTGTAAACTATCTTGATTTTTGCACTTCTGTGTTTGCTGTAATAATTTCAGGAATTCTTTAATCGCAGTGTGGGCTTGCTTATTGGATCAATTAGGAATGAAGAAGGAAAACTAGTAGGCACAAATTCAGCCTCACATCTGTGAGGAATTTCATTTGAGTAAGGAGGTGTTTAAAACTTCAGCTGGTGTTTGTTGGGCAGTGAAATGTGCAGAGGACAAGAGTCCAAGACTTGGCCTTCCTACTGCACATGGAAGGTTTTGTACCAACAATTTCGGTCGTTGCCTGTTGTGGAAAATATTTGCTTTTTCACTGAACCTGGATCGCCTGCAGCAAATAGGCACAGGCTGAAACACTGGCAGTGTATTTAAGCTTGTCCCCTGGATTACTGTTAGATTTGTTTGCTATCTGGAAATGCTGCTAAGACAGCTTTTAAAAAAACTCTAATCATTATCTGTTTTTTTAAAGGAGCAGCAGAAACCTAAATGTCACATCCTGTCTAAAATCAGAATATATCTTTTTGATGTGAACCTACCTTAAGTTCTTAAAGTGATAGAATAACTAATGTCTGACCTTTTAATTAAAACTTTATTACTTTTCTAGGTATGAGTTTTGTCAAGATATTTTTGCAGTGTAACACTCAATGGCAGAGCTTTTTGTATGCTCCTCACCAGATAAAAGATTAATGGTCTGAGCGCTGCCTTCTGGATCACCTTGTAAGAGGTCTCCTTCATCAGCCTGGCAAGGGGATTGTGTGGCAGTTTGCACCCTAATTACAGTCCCTGGCTGGGGATGTGCTGCTTAACAGCTCCCTTGTAGAAGTTCAGTCATTGCAGATGCAGATAATTGGTGCAAAAATTAGATTTTCTTTCTAGAAAAAGTCAACTTCATATAAACAGTACAACAGAGAAAAAAATGTTTAGGTGGAATTAAGCCTGTAACTTAAAGGTTTAATAATAASGATAGCTCGTGTTTCCCCGCTTTCTTCTTTACCCTTCCCTTTTCTTGCAGTCTTGTAGACAGGGGCAGTATTGCAAGCTGGAAATCATATTACCAGTAGAAACACTGAGGTATTCCACAGGGCAAAACAAAAGTGATTCAAAAGGTGCTTTTGTAGGTAATAAGTTTTAGCATTAAACAATTTACCCAGAAGATGGCTAATATTTTTTACTGGGCAGTTGTTATTGGTAGCTTTTTCTCTGGCTCGTTTGTGGCTTAATGCTACTCGTCAACTAAGATGAATTTCTGTAAAGCTTTTGAAAGCCGACTGCCTGTCTTGCCAAAGCATGTTGCTAAACATGTGCATGTGTTGCTGTTGCCAAGCCTAACAAATCTGAGCATGTTGTTGGGAAACAGTTTCTTCAAGGGCTGATGCACCTGAGYGGCATCCAGGCAGTCACACAAGTGAGGGGCTCGTTTTGGTGCTTGACAGTGAGAAGATTGAGAGCTTGGGAAAGATGTGAAAGGAAGTCCGTGTTGCCGAATCAGCCCAGGTTGTGAAAATCTTGGCAATCTGGACAAGTTTCTGTTTTTTTTTTCTCTCTTAATTTTGAGGATTTATTTCTAGATTTGAAAAAAAAAAATGCTAATAAAAAAACAAAAGGTAATCTAGATATGTGCAGCTTGTTGCCTCTTCTTGGGCAACCGCTCCCGTTCGCTCCTGGTGGGCCAGAGCTCTCCTCGCTCTGGGTCATTGACCACTCAGACACCCATGGGGTGGAAGCAGCAAATGGCGTTTAATGTTAGACAGCGCGGATTTATAAAGAGTACAAAATGCGGAAGCTTTGGACAACACCAATGGGCACCTATTTTGCCTAATAAGGAGAAGGCCAGAGCTTGATACCAAAACTGCCATGTCATGCCTACTGCTGAGTCTGCGCTTTCCGTACATCGCGAGATCTTCCGAACGCCGTACCCTACAGCAGCTTCTCTCTGTGTGATGTGTACCCAAAGATGAAAGGTAGCAAGAACGACTGTCCCTGTACTGAGGCTAGAGATGGAAAATTTCACGCTTTGTACCAAAATCTTGAAAAATTACAAATTGCAGTATTAGAAAATGTGAGTTTTGCAACAGCTGCAGCAAAGAGGTGGGAATATGCGTTTGTCATCCATTAGGCACAGGCTCCCTGCTCCCAAAGAGGTGCTGGAGTACAGCTGTGAGCTTGTCTCCCAGAGTCCAAGTGATGCCGACAGCCTTTACCCTAGCTTTGTTAGTATGCCATTGAATAGGTATTAGTAAATGAAAAAATCCTTCTGCGTTTAAGCACTGAGGGCAGCAGTGTGCCTTGGTGAAGGAGGGGTTCCTGTTGCTGCCGTCTCCTTGGTTTGGCAGCAGAGCACTTTGCTCCRAGGGATGGTCAGTGGTGTGTTGCAGCGTGTCTACACGTCTGCATTTCCTTCCCAAGAGAAAGGAATAACCAGTAGAGTTATTCAATCTTCCTGAAATTGTCCACAGGATATGGTGAAAACTCTTMTGAGAGAAGTGGTTGAGCCTGATTTCTATGATATGACCCCAGGTTTTTGATCGTTTGAATTTTTTTTTCAGTGTTGTATTTTCCCTTTGCTCCCTTAGTTCCCATCAGGAATGCCTCAGGTGAGCGCCCATCACTCTTCTGTTTCAGCAACAATTCAGGGCAAATGATCCCGGTCCTTGCTGCTGTTACTCATSTTGCCCATCCTTTCAGTGCTTGAGCTCCTTATTGGAGCTGCCCTGTCGCATCAGGAAACAACCCATTTCTGCCTGTAGTTAGGCATATGAATTGTCAAGTGATACCCTCATCCTCAGTTATTTTTCCTTTGGTAGTTCTTTCAGTTTTTATTCCAGGACAAATGCAGGGCAGATCCTCAAAAGGGAAACATTTTCTTCTAAAAGGTTTTAGCAAATGGAAAAGCCTTTTTCACAGTGGCTGAGGAGTTTGTCTTGGCTGCAAGCCGGAGAGATTTAAATGTTTGCTTTTCCTTTTATTGTTGAAACCYGTGTAGCATATTTGAGTGAGCAAGCAGTCTGTCAAGTTATTAGAAATCATTACTTTGCCTTGGAGTTATTGAATGAACGTGAAAACAGGTGTTTGTCAGGTTTCACCTCCTGCACTGAATATTTTTGATGTCTCAGGAACTTTTTATGTGTAGTTTGCCACTCTCTTATACAGGAGAATGCTGGATTCAGGTTGTGTGAGCAATCAGGGAGCAGAGATGCAGGTATGTGATTCATAATTGAAATTTAGCCTTTAGATTAACTTCATTAGTATGCCACTGAATAAGGAGAGGGTGTTAATAAATGAAAAAATCCTACTGGGTTTGAGCACTAAGTGCCACAGTAGGTCTCAGTAGTTCATTGTAAGTTTTTATTTATTTTTTATTATTTTTGCTCTGACAGCATTATTAAAGGTGCTCTAAACTTGGCCATCTTTTTTTTTTTTTTTTCCACCAGAATGGTAGAGAATGATGTTGGGGATTCTCTTTTGTTTCCGACCAATCCTTACGGTTGTCTCTAGCCTCTATAAGAAGTTCTGGGAAGTTTCTGCACATGCTCTTCAGTGGAGAATCATATATTTGGTGTAATTCTGCGCACTCTGTGGTAACATGGCATCTCCTTTTGCAAGAAAAAGTTATGAATTAGGCTTCTTTGTATATTCAGTGTTGAGTCAGAAAAGCAGATTGTGGAACAGCAGAAGAGGCTGCTTTGAGTTCTTGAAAAGGTGGGAGCTGAGTCTGAAATCCTTCCTCCAAGCCCATATTAGCTTAACGTTGAGCTCTGCGGAGCTTTGTGTGTTACTGCAGCTAAGGATCTTTGCTCTGGGATCAGTGCAGTGGGGCTTGAAACTCTGGCGAAGGAAAATGAAGAAAGCAAAAGTAGAAAGTATTTCTTATAGCATGAGTGTCATATTAAAGTTCATAGAAAATATAGACTGTGATTTTTAATATATGTGAATGAAAATAAATTTTTTTATATTCTTGCATCAAGTTGGGGGTGAATGGTGAGAACTTACAAAATGCTGTCAGTTATGACTATGACTAAGAAAAATTAGCTTATAAAAGGCTTTTTAAGAAGTGTGGGATTTATATAATTTCAATTTTTCCCTGTATGGAAGACCATTTTTAACCAGCAGCAATGCTATACATGTCTTAGTTCTTAAAACCAGCTATTATTAAGAAACCTTGAATTAAGATAGATTGCCAGACCTTGGGCAAAAATGTAAAAATTTTGCAATCCCTTGTTTCTACGTTATAGCAACCACTTTATGGAGAAAGTRAAATATTTAAATTTAACTGGCTTTATCTTGAAAGCAAAGCGTTGAATATTTTCTTTGCATTTCAGCAATATCCCAAGTATAATATATTGYATTTAGTTTTAAAAAGGCAAGGCTAAGCTGTAAGAGCTTGCATATTTCTGGGAAAATAACATGCATAGAGAAGGTGGAGAGAGAGAGAAAAGGACATAAATTGGGAAAGGATGGAATTCAGATAACGTTGGGCTCTGGTCTGCTAATAGAAAATGCGAATGACAAACTGCCTRCCTGAGACTGAAAGACAACGTTGGTCTCCTCAGTTGCCTTGTTGTGCTCTGCAGATGCTGTGAGAGTAGCATGGTAGCAGTAGCTCTGTTTGGGGAGGCAGTTGGATGGGGGATGAGGGCTTTATGCCTYGCTCAGTGAAGTGGGGTTTCCAGCAGGGAAGTAGCATGAGAGAGAACTGCAGAAATGTCTGAAGMGGTTGCAAGAAAAAGTCCTGTTTGCTCTTTGGGAACTCATGGTTGATGATTTTCAGCGAGCATGCAATAAATTCCTGAGGACTCTCAGAGTTCAAATGTTCTCGCAAATATTTTGCTCTGTGTAATGGAGATCCTCCCTGGTTCTAGCTCACGTGGAGCCCAGGTTGTGAACAGTTGCCCTGGGCAGCTCTTACCCTTTGGACACCCTGGAAAACCCACGGGGGAACAAGGGYGGTTATTACCAGGCCCCCACTGACCTGGTGTATAGGTGTATAGATCTGCCACACTTTTGAAGGGGAAATGTTTTTATCYGGGTATCTCTTAAGCCGTGTCTAGCTCAAAACCGTCAAGGTCAAATGCAGGTGGGCATTTGTTTGCAAAATCCAGGATACACAGCAGAGTTACAAAGTCACAGGGGAAGAAATGGGAGAGAACCTTAATTTACTTCTGCATTTAACAGGTGAAAGTGAAAAGGTTTCCCTGTCCCCCTGTCTCTATGATGTGCTGCAGCCTTTCCTGGCACGGTGATGGTCAAATATTCCCTCTTGTGTTCCCTATATTCCTGTGATGTTAAATATGAATTTTCRTAACTGTGTTTGTTTTTATAGTAACTCTTTTGAAGTTGCACAAGAGATGTAGACAAGATCACCCTTTTAACCAAAGTCTGGTTTATTCTGTTCTTATCCAGGTGTTAGTGTGATCAGGCACCTTAATTAAAATAGGCATCGCTTTATTTCTTTGGAGATGCAAATGTATATAACTTAATTGATTGCTTAATCACTCCATGCCTCAGTGAAGGGTGAAAACCACTCTCCATCCCTTTGGTGTCTTGTTGACTAATTTAGTATGAAATGTCTCCTCTACTGTATCATCCCGTAGAGTAACTAGGGTACTAGATAAAAATACCTGATATTTTCATAGCTTTTTACTGGCTCTTGATAGAGCCCATGGCGCAGTATCAGGTAACTGGTTTGGAGTGACTGACTCCAACTATCTGGTTTATCTTTGAGATTATTCTACTCATCTCCAAGACTATTGAAATATGTAGATATTTTTATTTAAATGACTAAGGATAGTAATAAAGCTTATGTAAGACACATGTTTGTGAAGCACAGCCACAGTGAAAATTTTTCACTGTGTGAACTAACAACTTCTCCATCCATAATCCCTGTGCCCCCTTCTCTCCTCTTCCCTCCTTATCTTGTATATAGGAAAAGGAAATGCTAGATGGGTAAATGGGGAAAATGTCACCYTGAAGTAGGTGACAGGCTTCCCAGTGCCTTGAATGGGAATAAGAAAAGTAGTGGTCTGGCACTTGTCTTGAAGTAAATCTCCCCCTGTACAGAAGCCCTGTCTGGAAATAAACTGTGGTTTGGATGGTTTCTTATTCCTCTAGTAACACAGCAATCTGAAGTCTGAAAATCAATATACCTTGGAAGAATTTTGTGGAATGTGTGTTTCCTGCTATTGTACTGATTTGGTATTATTTTTACTTGAGTAATTCATAGAGTTTAACCTTAGCTTTTGAAATATCTAGTTGCTTGTGGAAAGTATCTGGTCGGTCGTTTTTATTGAAACAAAGCTTAATCTTTGGATTCACTGGCCCTCGTTTCCAGTCAGAGCTGTCACTTATTTCAGGTTAGTTCAGGCACACTATAAATCAGGACCCTCTTACTAGTCAATCAGTGATTGATTCAATTTTGCAGCACTGGAAGGCAGTCTCTCCTTGTTTAAAACTGAGTTAATGCAGTTTAAAAGGACTAAGCACACGACGAGGAGCCTGCGAGGCCGGGAGCTGAGACGACTGTTAGGGGTTTGCGGCGTGGGTAGGAGTTTTACGCTTGCAGCACAGGAGTGCTTGCTGCCTYGTTTTATTCTGTGCTCTACTTGAGTTTTTTAGGGATCTGATATCTGACTTCACATCTGATGTTGTGTAACTGACATGGAAGTACTCAGAGACTGGAAATCATGCACCTTGGTAGGTGTCTCAGAGATAAAAATGCTAATACAGATTAAAAAATGAAAGCCTATTATCTGTCTTCTTATATGTTTGCAAAGACCTTTGAAACCTCTACAGAATAATAATAAGTAAGAGCTGACAGGACCTTTAAGGTCTTGTTCTGAAGTTCAGGGGAATGATGTTTCTCCTCCTGAACGTGAGCAAACCTCATGGCCCAAACCGTGTCGTGGGTGCTGTACCCCAGAGCTCGGAAGCAAGCRAGTGCTTTGCAGTGCTGAATACTCATAAGTACATGTCCTTGCACTGAGCTCTGTAGTTAGCACTGGAAAGCGTCGGGACTTGCCTTCTCTCTCTTGTGTGTTGGTATTTCCATGAGGGAAGACTCGGGTGTCCCTGTGGCTTTCAGAGTTAGCCCCTGTGAATGCCGGGTAACATTTGAGTGACCYGAGTGACTGACACAGCACTGTTAGGGTGAAGAGCCCAAATATTTCTGTTCACTGCTAAATAAGGTAAACCTCTTTAAAAGCACCCACTTTTAGAAAAGGAACAAAGTTCAGACATTTGTAATTATTTTGAAGTTAAATATCCCTTGTAAGTGATGACAAATATTTTCCCTGGTTGGGTGAAATTATAGAGATAACACATAGCAAATCAAAGGACAATAAAGCTGGATTTAGAATAGTTTTTTTTTTTTTTTTTTTTTCCCCTTGTTTGCTCTCGGCAGCTCTCAGCTGTGGTACTGTCCTCACCCCAGTTAGGTTGCTCAGAATTATTGTTACTGGGAGAAGAATATTTTATATTAGGAAGGTGTTTTGTCTGAGTAACCTTGAAAAATATTTAGCAAGTATTACRCTGTGGGCAAGTGAGGAAGTCAGAGAGATACAGGTTTTGACTGCGCTGTATTTTTTGCTTATCAGAGTAACTCTGCAGTTCTGTTTAGATAATAGTGAAATATTTCTGGTTCGGATTTGAAAAAAGGGAAAAACTCCGTCTGATCTGTAGAACGTATTTGGAGCAATTTCAGTGAAGTTAGGATTGCTTTGGGTATTGAAGAGATAAGGATCCTGCACAGGAGACTACTTTCAGTGYGCATTGTTCATCAGAGAGTCTCTAACTCATTTAGCTTTTTCAGAATGTCTCAATACCCAGTATTTTCTGGAAAAATAACTGTTTGCCTTTTGTGCTGAGTTTTCTGCCGGTGTTCCAAGTAGCTGATGCATTGGTGCTCTCTGAAGGAGTTTGGTTGTTCTTTGAGCTGAAGTGACAAGTGCAYAAGTCACATAGACCCCTGTCCTGAACTGTTGCCCTTGGATATAAATGGGAGCTATGGCACATATTTGTTTTCATGCATATTTAGTATCTATCAACATATACCTATATATACTCCATGATTTCTGAGTGACTGTTCTATTAAAAAATAAATATTTGAGGAAACTAAAACAAATGAGTTAGGATAACATTATACAGGACTGAATTTGAATACTGTGTTTAGTAAATACAAATCATTACTGTGTTTGGATTGGCCTGCCCTCATTTGCCCTGCTTTATTACTGCTTTGCATGCAAAGAATGTTGTGGCAGGATTCTAAGGAACCAGTGTATGACTCTGTTATATAAAGAGCCAAAATTTGCAAGTTAAAGACYTGATCTTGTAAATTCTTGTTCTTACACAGAGGTTTATTGACATTCTATAGAAATAAGTTGACCAAGTCAAGTGTTTGTCTCCTGATGTTTCCTGCTCCCCCTCCCTGCCTTTTCCTTTCTAGTTGCTCTTAGCAAGAGCTCGAGAGTTTGACCGCTGAAGAGTAAAGTGGCAGCAGCTGGAGAGATGAGAATGAACTGAAGCCAGAACTTGTAAAGCAGTTGAGTTAATAATATATTTATAAGGATGCTATATATAGGTACTTTGATATCGATATATACTATTAAATAATGTATAATGTATTTACAGGAAAGAAATTTCAGCTCTGCAGAAGCAATTGCATGTACAATTACTTGGCAACGAGAGCTGCACGCTACGTTGTAGGTACAGGTAATGTTATTCTGGTTAAAACCAAGTGGAAAATAGCTTTAAACATCTGAAATGAAATAAATGGTACCTGGATTCTTAGCATTTTTTTTAAAGCAAGTTATAAAATTGTTTAGAGGGAACTCCAAGGCAGTAAAGAGACTGTTGGAAGTACATATGATTTTGAACTTGGGAATCTGAGATTCTTCTGTAAAAAGCTTGCCTGTGTGGGAGACAGAACTTTTTAATGAGCTGCTCCTAGAATAGCTCCCTTGAGGAACTCAGGATTATTGGAAACTGCTCCACCAACTTTTGGGAATATTTGTTTGGCCTTGCCTTCTTTAATAAAAGCAGCAGTGGCTGTATGATAAGTATGATGTAGGAATCTATGGAGATTAAATAATATTTTGCAATTATATAGAAGAAATTGAGAGCTATTCAGCAATATAAAAGTTTGGGCTTCAAATCCACTAAGGCAGGTACTTTTAGGCAGAAGCCAGAAATCCCTGTGTAAATGTTAAAACTTATTAAAATCAATGTTTTTCTTTCTGTAGTTTCAGCATGTTAAGAGCAAGAAGGGGGGGGGGGAAAGGTTAATCAAATATAAACAATATATTGGTTTGTTAGACATTTATTTCTGTTTTTATTCAAAAATCATTAAGCTATAATTGTGAGCAGGTTGTCTACTTCATGTGTATAAAGCCACATGAAACAGTGACAGAGGCTGGATGGGCTGAGTGCTCYGACTTGGGTATTTTATCTCACAGCTGTGCCAGGTTAGGGCATATGTCTCACGGCTGCATTTCCTCTCAGGTGCTTCCAGTTTCACCTGCTTGGGCTTAAGCTGGTTTTTTGTTTGTTTGTTTGTTTTTCCTTTTTCTTTTTATAAATTGTTATTTTAGATTTATTCTTGTTTGAACCACGGGCTGGTGGAATTGCAGAGGAGGTTCATGTGGTTCCTGCTGATCCCGAGGTGCTGCAGTCGCACCCACTCTTTGCTCTTTCAGTGAGGGGACCCTGGGCTCCTATAGGAAGGTGCAAGTGGGAATGGCCACTGCTGAAGACCCAGGTGTGAAGACCATTGAACATTTCCAGCTACCAAAATCTGCAAAACTAAAAATACCAGAATTTCTTATTTGCAAGCGAGTCTGGCCCATCTCTTTCATACAGGCCTTTCTGATTTATTAAAATATATATGGAAAAAGTAGTTGTATTTGCAGGTAATTATACAATTTTTTAAAAATTTTTGTTTCTATATATATGTTTATTGCCCTAAACTTAGGAAGATGTTATCTCTAGTTTTACCTTGCTTGACATGGATTTATTTTATGTATTTATTTTTTTTAATTGAAGATAATAGAGATTCTGGAGATCATCTTCAAAAATTATTTCTGAGGTGATAGAAGAACCCTGAAATGGCTTTATATCTGCTGATTTAGGGTGGAAATATGATGGATTCCTGCTTACTTGTGGCAGTTGTATAATTGTAGTTTTTGGAAGCTGTTTGCCTTTAAACAGAAAGTTCTGACARTGAAAGCTTCAATAAGTAATGTGTGGGCTTCGTACAGCGGAAGCTATTATTACTAATATTACCCTTTGCTACAGATGTGCTATTACAGGTAAAAGTACATTTTAAGTATTTTGTTTTAAAATTTCAGTGTTTAAACTTAACTATTAAAAATGTGATTTCTTTATTCTTGAATCAGCAACATAATCCATTTCTTGGATACAGTAGTAAGACAGCCATTTGCAAGAATTGCTCAAAAATGTAATTTCACAGAAACAATTATCARCAAACTTCTAGAAAAGAGAAGTTCTTCTAGAACTTTATCACCTTAAATGTTCAGGTACAGTTACAACGGTAAAAGCTGCTCCCAAATTCAGGGAAAGTGCTAAAGAATGCTATTTGTCCCTGATTAAATATTAAGGACTTTTCTACTAAATATTTAATTGGCCAACTGTACTGCAATTGAGTAGGGGAGAAGTGATAAAACCCTGCGTTTTCACTTGAGGACTTTCTGGGGCAAGTGAGTGACCCGCCCCTAAATGAAGTGGAATTTGGGATGTTACCACCCATGATGCTCCAGATCTCTTGAGAGATGACACTTGTTAATCATGTGGCTGCACTAGTGATGAACGCTGCCTATCTGCAGACTGTCTGAAGGCCCATTTGTAACTTCTGCCTTTTTGAAGCAAGTGTCTGCAGTGCTTGAAGAGGCCGTAGCACGTACTGGGGAAAGGGGGAACTTACTGTTTGTGCTCCCTTTTGTTGTGCCAGGAGTCTGTGTCAAACAATGCCAAGAGAAGTGATTGAGGTTGATAGAACTTTTGTCAGTTGTAGGTTATTCAGCAGGTGGATAGAAAAAGCAAAAATGCTTTTTCAACAGTGCATGAAATACACCTTGAACTTGGAGTAGAAAATGTGAAGGAAAAAGGAAAGTGCTCAAATCCATATGGGTGTTGATTACAAAAGAGTTTAGGACTTGGTCTCTTGTTGGTTTTGAATATTACATGTATAGCTTAGGAACAGGTACCCAGGTATCAGGTGTGAAGGCAGAGTGCCAGACCTGTAAATGCTGTAGTGTGTTGGGAAGTTGCTATGAGCCTGTAACACCTTAAAAGAGAAAAAGTCTAAGTGTGTCATGAGTCCACATGATACACAACCAGTTAGACCAGGGTTACTCAGGTAGATTGCCTAAGCTGTGGCCTGGTACAGCTGTAACATGGGGAGAAAAAATTAGTTGAGAATTGCCATGATTGCCCCTAAAATGCTCTGAGGGGCCCTGGGCAGGAGCCAGGCTGTGCGAGGAGCCTGGTGCCAACGGTAAGAGGGGACGTGGTGGCCCTTTGCTCTATCTGCTCCATCTCCCTCCATAAATAAATCACAAGGCAAGGGGAAGTTCAGTCTCTGATTTCATGATGAATGATAACTTGGTGTCAAATGGCTTGGATATACTTTGGTCCTGAAGAATTTTTGTCTGCAAATTGAGGAGACGGTTTAAACCCCAAATGAGAGAAGTCTTGGARCAGCAGCTCGGTGTGGAAGGGTTGCGTGGCTGCAGTCTCTGTGTTTGTTCTTGTATCTAAAGGAGTTTGTAATTTGGCACCTTGATGCTACAGCTTTTAATGGGTTTTTGTTTTCCTCAACATGGCAAAGTTGGGTCAGTGCTCAAGGTCTAAAGGTGTGCTGGTGTCTGTCCTGAAGGTCTGGGAGATCTCCCTTGTGCTTGGGTTAGTCAGGTTATCAGATTTGGGGACTGGAAAGTGTGTTCTTCRTCACAGAAAGTAGAGATTTTTGACTTTTTTTTATAACATTCAGGATAATTCATTTTCTAAGATCATCTAGTTGTCCAACATAACAGATGACAACACCCATGATCTGTTCTTCTGTCTCTCYGTGACATGTTACGGTCCATACTAGTGTCTCTTACTTAGGTCGTAAGTTTTTTAAAGTTTTAACTTTGTCACTGCCTGTCAGTTCAGTGATTTTGTCGCTGAAGTTGACTGCAGTATATATGGAGATGTGCAGACTAGGGGTTTTATAGACTTCTGGATTAAACCTCCATTGCACTTTTCTGTGGTTGTGGTGGATTGAACTTAGTGGTGCAAATTGTTCTTCCTTTGCTATGTTATTTGAATATACTAACCAAGTGTTGTTAAATATGGAGATATTTCTTGTTACTTTCATACTAAATGTTGTGATCRAATTCAACCAATGCAAGAATGCCAAAATTCACTGGGATGCCATAAAGCTTAACTCTGTAAAAGACGTGAGCTTGAATAAAATAAGGCATACTAAAAAATGGACATTAATCTGTACGAGCTTGCTGGCATGCTGTTAATTCTGCCAGTAGACCAAGTCTTGACGTATAATAGCTTTAACATTCCATTTCTTGGTCTGCTGTGAGGAAAAAAATTATCAATGAGTACTACATAAAATGCTGTACCATAAGGACCAGTGGCTTTAAGTGCACTTTACGTGCTGKTTTTGCCCGTTCTGTGTTTTTTCCCACTGAGCATCAAGTGCTCTCTCTTTGTGTGTGTGACTATTATCAGTGTGTGCACCTCACTTTTTTTAATATTTGAAGGTGTCTAACAGGAGGACATGCGACTCTGGGTGAATTACCRTGTGAAAAAGGGTTAACTGGAGCCAGAGCCTAATGGGCACTTAGCCACGTGCAGCGTTGCAGTGGGACGTTTGGTATCAAATCTACCTCCCTGCAGCTTGGTTGAGCGTCGGCAGTTGGGATAAACTCCGATTGTCCCATGGGATCGACCGCTCGGGAGCAGGGACAGAAGCTCCTGCTCGGTACAGGCTGGTGTGCAGGAGAGCGAGGCAAGTGTTTCCSTTAAGACACTGAATTGAACCTTGATGTTCTCAGTCCTGATACAGGAAATCAAAGCCCACTAAGTGGGGAAGATTGCTGGAGATCCGCATTTACTATACTGAGGAGTCTGTAACTTGGTGAAGCCATTAGTGTTATATTGGAATGTGATTTGCAGTTCTGCTCTGAGTTTGTGTCACATTTCTGGTGTATCCTTTTAGTAGCTTTTTGAATTAAATGTATGTATTCACAGGGAGGGAGTCCGTTGTTTGAATGCCTTACACAAAATATTATTTATGGGAAAACTCTCATTGTGGCAGGCTTCTTGATGTTCTTAATGTTGTTAAGTTCTGGGCTTGACTGAAGTTCTTCAGTATATTTTTTTCTTGTTCAAAGTAGAGTCAGGGTCAGGGATTTACCTTAGGATCAGGGATGCTTGGTATCAGATCCACACTGCTTGACTTCATTCAKAGTTGAACTTGGATTAATCTTTTGGAATACTAGTGAGTATTTTGAATATAGAGCTACAGTGAAGTTTCTTTCTCTTTTGTGTTGTTTGATGAAAAATATATGTGAGAAAAAACCATTCACAATCAGGCAGAACATTACAAAGTTGCAAGATTCAGTTTTAATAACAGTCATGGAGGAAMTCTGCAACTCCCACAAGCACAAAACAAGACTGTTCATAATTGGGAAAGTTGCTTTAATTTGGCTTGAAGTGTGGTCCACCAGGAAGTATGATAAGCAACTTTCACTGTATAATGCAACGGAATGAGGCTATTACTTACCTAATTACCTAGATTTTCATTAATAATGCAAGGTTCCCTCCTGCTTCATTTCTTCTGGTGATTAACCGAAGAKTTTTCTCAGTGATTTCACCTCTGGTTTGCAAGGTGCAGTGAGCAGTCCGATAGATCTGTCCCTCTCTGTGTCCCCTCTCCCTTCTCCCCCCGTCACCCTTTTTTTTTTGTGTTTTAAATGAAGTGATTAACCTTTAATGCAAAAACTACCTGCCTGTTAGCGTCGTGTCCGTTAGCCGTGCCGCGAATGCTGAGAAGGTTAATGACTGATCCTCTGGCGAGGGGAGGGATTGATCTCCCATTATTTAAATATAGATCCAAGCGCAAGCCCCGGGACTCTTAGAATTTCATTGCTTTTAACTTTTGGTCTAAAACTACCGCAGAACTTAGATTACAGAATCTGCTCCAAAATTACTGCAGTTACAGACACCTCTGATTAACAGAGCTGTAGCTCTGTCAAAACGATGGAGATATCACTAAGTGCAAGAGCTAAATACAAGTCCTTGTTGTGGTTACCAGCGCCTTGAGATAGTGTCTGAGCCCCATAATTCAAAGCTTTGCTTATAAAAATACTTATTTTTRCAAATCCTCTGTCCCTGGCCTGGGCACTGCTGGGCTATTGCTGCAAYTTGTTATGTGGCCTTTCGGACGTTGCTCTCATCCCTGGACCCGGTCGAAGGGACAGCAGGAGCCACCAGCGATGGCCTCTTCCCATGCGGGTGTCTCGTGTGTGAGTTGGTGCCCCTGCCTTCAGTCAAATGTGAGATCTGCTAATGCAAAACCCAGCAGCTTCTGGGTGTTTGGAGCTATCAGAGAAATTCCTTATCTAAACCACACGTGATACATTGTCACCTCAGGTGTCATTTTTTTTCCTCCTTGTTAGTTAAGTTATGGTCTGTGTTTAACATAATCGTATGAATAATTTTAACACAGTAGTCACAAGGCTGGTAACTGCAGGRAGAGTATCAGTAAATGCCTCGACTGTTACTTCCAACAATGTTAAGCTTTAACTCTAGTGTAGAAGGCAAAATTTCAAATTTTAATACTTTTAGAATATATTTTGTAAAACTACTTTTGTGCTAATCTTTTTCRTTGTAATCAGTGTGTTAAATGAGTAAATATTTACTCGAGCTTAAGAAGTGTGATGCTTAATGGGAAATCATTACTGACTTTAGGAAGAAGCAGTTAAAATTTTGTTARATTTGATTCTGCAATTTATCTGGGAAAGAGGCAAACTTCATGACATATCCTTGAAAAATGTGCTAATTTGGAGGTTTAAGAAAAAGGAAACAAAATTTGCAGTTTATACACTAGCACTGTCATTTATCAACAACTTCTAATCAGTTTGGAGTTGGCCTCACATGCTTTTATTGTAGTATATAACGCTGTTAGGATGGGTTCATGATTCAAACGTGAAGCTGCTCTGCATTCTTGTACGGTATAAGCAGTTAAAAAGCAAGTTCACTGGAGCTTGGAATAGCAGAGATCAGAAAAAAACCAATAAGAATTACAGGAGAATTAATGGTGGTTTCTGGGACATKCGTGAATATGAGCAGGAGACACTGAGACACCCATCTGTTGCTGCTGGGGTCCGTGCTGGTGCCTGGGACCCAGCTGGCTCCCGTGGTGTCCTGGGCCCTGGGGTTGTTGCAGCAGCAACATTTAGTTCTGCTTACTACAGAAGGCAAAGAAAACAGTCTTTGACTTATTTTCTTGCCCTGCTTTTTTGTTTGTTTTATTTCTTATTTTCTTATTTTTTGTTGTGGCTGCAAGTGTGGTGTTAAGATTAGTTGAGGGAAGGTTATTTGCTGCTGGCAATGCCTTTGCTGAAGTTAACAGATGAATAACTTAAGTAGGGTAATAGCAGTTTCTATTTCTGCTGCTGTCCTATTGCCGAAACATAATGGTGCTTTTATAAAAGGAAATTTAAGTAAGACACTGTGTGGACTTTCTTCTCAAATGAGTTTAATACTCYGGGAAGCTCAGTAGAGAATTAGGTGTTTATGCATGGATGAGGAGAGACTTAATGAAAACCACAGTCTTTTCTCATTTGAGGCTTTCTGCCATTTTCAAATAAGCCCGCAGAGAAGCCGCAGTATTAAGAGTGTGCACCTATTGCTTGTTGTACCTCGCAACGCTTCAGCATAGATATTAGAGACAAATAAACGCCCCAAACCAAGCCCCGAGGCAAGCTTTGAGAAACGATAATGGGAAAAATCTCCGAAAGCTGAGCGTTTCCGAGAGAACTTGCTGAAAAATGTGGAACTYCAGGTCTACATTGCTGCGCAGTGAAACGCTGTTTTATATTTAATTGTCCAAGCATGGAGATCCTTGGTGAGAGTGCGGGAATTCTGCTAGGCACGGGCTTTAACAGCAGCAGCCACGAYGACAACAAAAACTGGCTGCTGCAGAAGGAGGGTCTGCAAACACTGTATCCAGGTGGGCTCCCTTTGCTTCCCGACTGGAGGTGAGTAGGGGCAGGGGGAAGTAACATATTCGGTCTATAGTCATAATTTATGCCTGCAGACCTGGAATAATCTCCCTGTCCTCCCCTGTGACTAGAGTAAGTTTTGCTGGAAGTAGATGCTGGAAGGGGGGAGGAGATTATATACTTTTTTTTTTTCATCTTTTCATGTGTCTTCTGTAAAGAGTCATTTTGAATGAAAGGGCAAACTGCAGCTTGTTGTAAAATGTGGCATGTGGGATGTTAGGACCGTGATTTGGAGGAGCCTCCTAGGACTCCAAGTTGTGTACTGAATAGGTGAGCAAGTTTTGGGGGCAGGTAGTGTATTTCTATAGAGTGCAGGAATGGGATATATCCAATGCCTCCCGTTGTCTGTTCAGAGCCTCATGGGATGACCCGAAGAGCCGACATGGCCCTGCTGGGTGCGATGTGAAGGGAGCTGGAGAGCCTCGTGTTTTGCCCTAAGTGAAATGCAAACTCCGAGAAGTCAAAGATGCTGATCTCCCCTTGCCCCGTGGGAGTAATGCCAGGAGCATGTCTGGATGGCAAATGTGACACTCCTTCCCATCACAGGAGTGCTGGGAATGCCAGAGACTTCATTGGGAAGGCAGACACAAGGACATAAACTGTAGGGGTGTTGTAGGTGACCTTATACTATGAGCGGCCTGACTGCAGCTGCAGGACTTTCTGCTTGTGGCTTTTCCAGCTTAATTTGGGTTATAGACTATCCTCCACAGTGTCAAATCCTGAGCCTGTAGAGAAAGTGAGTGTTTGTTTAATATATATTTATTTTATTATTATTTTTTTAAATAAAAAAACTTGGGATGTTTTGGCAACTGCATATGCAGAAAATGTGAATGCRTGTTGGGCATTTTGTGCAGCTTCTTGTCCTGTTTACAGTGGAGTAAACCTGAATGAGCTCCCGTTATTTAGRATTTATTTGGTGTAAATTAAACTGAAAGTCACCCTGGGGGCTTAATTAAGCGGCAATATAAATAGTGGTTTAAGTTAAATATTAGCTGTAGATTGCTCTCATTGCAGGTATGAATGGATGCAAGCGTAGTTTCATCAACATCCCTATTTTAATTCCTCTTRTTCCTCGCAGTCTCAGCGGTGTTTGGGAATTGCTCGGAGCCAAGGACAGCGCTGGGAGCCCGCGTGCAGGGAAGCACCTCATTAGCTTGCCACGGGCTTRGTGGGAGCTGTGCAGCCCAGCAAATAGGTCATTACCACCCTCCACCGAGGGAGGCTTCCGCTCGCTCGCGCTTCCTGTCGGTAGAGCCTGGGTGGTTTTACAGGCTTTTACATGTTAAAGGTTATTTCTTTCTAACCAAAGGTCCCATGCAGAGAAGAGGGAGCTTGCAATTTATTTTCCATTTGATTGAATCCTGAATGCAGTGCTGAAAGCAAGAGATAAACTCATTAAAAGCAAACAAACAAAAAGCCTTCCCAAAGCTGTTCAGCAAGGAAACCTGTCTGTGACTAAAGTCCCAATTTCTCTTCATATGATATGTATTTGATTGGTTTTGGGTGTTGAACGGTTCAAGGTGCCCTCCCTGTAGTGGGAGAGGCACTACTGGCCTTGGCTGGTGCTCCGCAGAGGGCTGGGGTGCCCTCCATCCACAATGCATGCGAGGGCGCTGCAAGAGGAGCCTGGATTTGCCTCTCCTCTGTCCTTTGCACGGCACTGGAGCAGCCAGTAGCTGCTCTCCTTYCTGCAGAGCAGAGCTCTGTCCCTGTCCCTGCGCTTAGCAGCTCTTGGGGGTGACACCTGGAGCCCACAGGCCATGGGGCTGCCTCCCCTCCTTCCCCGCAGCAGCCCCAGGGTCCCCCAGCACCTTCCTTCCCGGGCTCCGCGGCAGCTGAAGGACACAGTGCTGAGGGCTCTGCARGGAGCCCGTGCACCGGGTGCCCCCTGCCCTCTCTGCGGGGCTCCTGGGGGAAAGCAGCACCTCCGTCTCCAGCTGGTAGGGAGAGCCAGAGCCAGCCCCGCTTCTGCTTTCGGCTTTTTTGGTTGAGAGAGAAAACAGCRTCAGAAGCAGCTTTCTCTTTCTTTCAAGGGCTGAATTAGGCTTGAAAGAAAAATATGATCCCAGTAGGAAAACATGAAGTRCCTGTTTATTATAATAATATTTTTCAATGGTGCTTTTTACAGGCGTGCTGAAGTCTTCTAGAGCTTGGCTTTGCAAGAGAAAATTGGGTGCCCAATTTACAAAGTTAATACATGATGAAAAATGCAATCTTTCGTTATAAGACTCATGATAAGGCTGAAGATATTTAGATATGAGGCTTTGAACATTAAATCCTTTGTGCCTTCTGTTAAATAATGCCAGTGCATAAAAAGTATATTTTAAGTTGCGAGCACATTAAACAAGGATATTACCCAGTGAGTGCTTTTGAGCCAGCAGTGGCTGTCTCTGCTTACAGTAATATCTGGTGGCCAAGGCTAACTGAGTGACAATTGGAGTGAGCACTTTGGAGTCCAGAAATGGAAAGCTGAACCAAATATAATATGAAGGGTAAGAATAAATTGTTAGGTTATGGAATAAACTGTCGAGAGAGCTGCCTCTAAGACTTTYTGATTCTTGACAACAGACTAGACTGGAGACTCACAGGTGGAGAAAGGAGGAATTTTGCAGTGATGAGCAAGTACAGTTCGTAAAGCAGAAATATTTTTTTCTTAACCTGTCTTCTACAGTGTAACCTTGTGTGCCCGACGTGGAAAGTAACATGCTGTTGTTTTAATGTGTGAAGAGGATCTCCTTGGCTAGTTCTTGCACCTGAGCGTACAACAGATGGCCAGAGYCGCTCTGGGCTGTGCCAGCGCCTCTTCTGCGTGCCCGCCACAGCGTATACATCTTCCTCTTCCTCCTGCCTTCCCCTTAAAACACAGTTAATGGAAACATCACCTTGAGACTTAGCAGGTTTATGGGCATCATTGTACAACCTTGCAGGGCTTTGCTTAAAAAAATCCATGAAATAGAAAAGTAATSTGATAAACGATAAAATCAGACCAAAGCCTTATGGTTAGCTTTTGCAGGTCTGCTTTGTTTTAAGACACTCTCTTTGATTACCTGTTTTGGATGGTTTTATGATTTATTCATTTTCTTTTTTCGGATTAAGAAAATAATTGAAGCGAGTGCCTGCCCTGTGAGTTATGGGAAGTTCAAATGTAGGTCAGGTTTAAAGAGGTTTGTAATGAACTTTGTTAGAAGTATCTTACTTCAGTGGTTTCCTCTGGTGTATTCAAGCTTGTATTTTAAAAGCTGCTGATTTAAAGCCTAGCTTATATAAAAAGGATTCCTGTGTTCCAACATTTTGGACACCAAAAGCCAAACAGCTCTCACACTAGTCATTTAAAACCAAATTTATGTTTATAAAATGAACTTAAATAGAGACTGGCTAAAAGAATAAAGGTGAAGAAAACGTGCCTGTCATATGTTGCTGTAGGATGCGAGTAGTCTGTGTATGTTGGTTAAAAATATAGACTTGTACAGTGAATATGGTAAATGTTCTTAGGGTTGATATTTGTATCATAATCACCTGAGAGATTAGCACTCTGAGAAGCATCTAATTTGTGTAATAGTGATTTTGATGATGATACAGCGTGGGGAGCTTTGCACCAGGTAGTTTTTTATTTGTTCACATGCTGTTGTTCAGCATCACCAGTATTTGGGATGAGGGAAGCTGGTGGATTCACAGTGTGTTTAACTCCAGCGGAAGCAGTTTCAGTGAGGACCTGAACATCATTTCAATATAAAMTTGTGCCACCTGTACAAGCCAGGTTGTATTCCTGCCCTAAGGAGGTGGAGATACTGAAAGTGAATCCATCCATACCCTTGCATTGCTGTGGCTGGTTTGTAGGCCAGACAACTGAGTCCTGTTCTCTCAACAACTCCCAGGTAGTGCGTCAGTGCAGAGTATTGCAAGGTACAGATTCCTTCTGTGCCAAAACATCTGGAGGATTTTCACATCGAATTTCCTAGGCTCATTATTCTGAGAAACACAATGTCCTCTCCTCTCCAAAACTGGTTTTTTTTTTCTTTCTTTCTTTTTAAATGTGCTTTAACCCGAAGGGAACAGATGAATTCCAGTTATTGGACTACACCACTAACTGTGCATTCCTTAATTTCCCTGTTGCGTATAGGTGTTATGGAACATATGTGCCTAGTTAACAAGTTGTTAAGCACTTGTCAAGATTGAAAGAGGAGAGTATCGCCGTAGCTTTCTTTTATTTCTCACCTTATACCTGTGAGGCAGAACTAGCTCTAAAGTAGAGCTCTTATTTGTGGATTATCTCAGCTAATTACTGTTGGTGAATTATAAAAATGATGTATTTGGATACTTCAAACTGCACTGAAATACTGAGAAGCCTGTATAGAATGTTAAGGAATCTCAGACCGTGTTATAGGAAGTCTGCTGAAATATGCTGGATCACAGAATTTGGACAAGTTCATTGTTTACAAGGTCTGTGTTTGTGTTCTTTTCTCTGTCAGCGTTTGTGGGCACTGGCGGTGCCCTCTGCGATGCTGTTAGGACCTGGAAGCTCAGGCCCCCTTGGCAAGCGGGTAGAGCTGTGAACAGTTCGTTTCACATAGTCTTGCGGGCTCCTAAATTGGTCAAACCAAGAATGTTAAGGCCACTGGCTTTAGAGGACTGCATGGACTATGGGCTTATCTTCCTTTTTCTTCATCTCAATGTGTATTTTTTGTATTTTTAGAATAGACCTGGTACTTACCACATGGTACTGAAAAAAATGTTCACGGTTATTGTATGGGTATCAAGCACTGCAGAAAGCTTGGTAGTTAGGGAAACAATTGGGTGCCTTGCACCTTGTCTAGMAATAATTGACTCATTAATCTTAACCACATCAACCCCATCACATGAGGGTCAAGCATAGGTTAATTCTAATAGGTAGGAATGTGTCGGCTTACACTCTAGTTTTGACAGTTATTCCTGTTCCCTGAAAATTTGCTAATAATTTTACAAAGAAAAGAGAGAGGAGATACTGAGTGAAATATAATATATATACCGAGACAAAAAAAAGGAGCTTTGTAGCAAAATTTAAGACRTTGTGAATGGGAATTTGAAGAACAGTAAATGAGGAAAATACTCCAGTGGTCARGCAAGAAAGCAAAAAGATGTAGTCACTTTTTGTTTTGTCTGGGGCTCTAGTTCGGTGATCAGTTTTTCTCCTGTCGTTTGGGAGTGAAGCCATTTGGGCTTGTTTTCTTCTAGTGTTTTAAAAACACCAATTTTGTAGCTCTGCTGCTGTGATCTAATGGGCAGAAATAACAATAGAAGGTGAGCGTTAAAGAGCTCTAGCTAAAGAGATGTTCATCAAGAACAAGTTGGCCTATGTTTGCATGCAGCACAAACAGGTGTCTAAGCCTCTGCTTAATCAAATTTAAGTGAGTTTCCTGAAATCAATTAGCAGTATTTTAATCCTCTGATAAGTATGGGAAGACCTGAAGATGGGAATCAGGTGTTTTGCTTGTGCACTTAAATGCGTATTGGACCAGTATGGAAGCCTTAGTCTGGACCTAGTGCTGTGTGTATGAACGGCTGGCCTTGCTGAAGGGAGTATTGTCAGTAGATGCTGAGTAAGAGGGTAGAAAAACCATGGGCATCCTCCAGACCTTCTTCCTTCTCAACCTTCTCAGAGAAGTTGTGTGAGGAAGGGGGTGAGCGTGGCAGAGAGTCACATAGCATGGAAATAGTGTTAATATGTAATAAGTCAGAGATCATATACGTTTGCAGCTTTGCAGGAGCATGGCCATTGTTGGTGTGTTAGTTCCATCTTTTGCAAAAACTGACAGWAGAACTAGTTATTCTGAATTTCAGATGGTCTCCTAGGCATTYTTCCTAGCATTTTGAAGCAAGCAGAGGCTCTTTCAGAGCTTAAGTGAGTTGGTTACTGCAGGGGGAGTCTCTTAGTTCCCAGGCTTTGGTCTGTGAACCACTTCACTGTGCAGTCTATGTAAGCAGCTGGTTTTTTGAACCATATTAAATATGGATTTATTTTTTTTTTTTTAATTTAGAAGGTGTGCAAAAGTACCTATTATCTATGGCTTGGAAAAGAAGGGTCACTGCTAGGGCTGCAGCTTGGATATAGTCTGCTGAAAATAGGAGAGCACAGAATAACCAAGTTCTTTTTCTCTATTCTTTTTAAAAGTGCATATATAGTTTATGGTAGGGTTTTCATTGAAGTGCTCAGACATGTAAAAGGAAAAGGCTTAGATGTTTCCTACCACCTCAGATGGTCAGTGGCACTGCCTCAAGTGGTCAGTGATACTGYAGAGGCTGTCGCTGCTTTTGCAGATGTCAGAAATGGGTAAATGACCAGAGCTCTGTAAATGATGCTGGAGAAAAATGGGGCACTTAAGTGAACCAGCCATGRTTCATTCAGTAGACTGGAAAACCTTTGCATTTGTTTTCCACTATTTCCCTCATTTCCGTGAGATTTCTTTGCTTAGCTGTGCTATGGCTAAACATGTGATAGTCTGAAAAAAAATCATCTAATCTCCATGTTGCACACCCATCATAGTGACATTTAGCCATGGTTGTAGAGATGATTTGAAGGACTTTGCAGAGAAGTGTAAGTTTAGGCATATCGTTGGTAGTCAACATTATCCTTAATCCAATAAGCTGATGGAAAAAAAAAAAAGTGTGAAAATAATCAAATGACAACTGAACAAGATTCTGAATCAGATTCTCTTTAGTGCTGTTAAATTACAGTGGTGCCAGTGAAGCAGAGATTGTCGGTCGTTGACGTTTTGCTGAGCAGAAACCTGAAGGAAGAAAGACTGTCCAGTATCGATGTTGGAGTCATTGGGGATTACAGATGGATAAAGAGACAGACAAGGTTAAACAACAAAAAAATCAATGTGCTTTGGGGTTCCAGAAGTTGCCTCTGCTCTGTGAAAATGATGCTATATGTGTCTCCCAAGAAGCAGCTTCAAGGTYGTAGAAGATGGTTTCTCCATGCGGTGGAGCACTGGGTGACAGCACGTAGAGATTGTGGTAGCGCAGGACATGAGTCTTGCTGTTTCTGAAGGGTTCTGGCAACTACAACAGCTTGAAACGGGAAGAGTTTACAAGTTAAGGATGTGGCACACATGAATTGTTTTCCCAGTGACCCTGATTTTTTCCAGGCAGACTCCTGGTCATCTAAGCAGCAGCATGGGTCATCTCCAGGACTAACAAATGTAGTTTAGCCATATCAGTTTGGATGTTCGGTGATATTTAATTCCTGAGGGTCCTTATTAAGCTTTGGAAGGGAGACACGAGGAGCAGGCTGCCCTCCAGGGCCTTCTCCAGCCTGGTGTTGGACAGGTGTTGCTRACTTCTGGTTAAGCACAACCTCTTGAAACTGGGCATGGCGTCAAAGGACCTTTGTGAGAAGGCCAAGCACTGGAGGGTCACTGAGAGCTTCTCAATCTTATTCCAGGTTTGCCTTGATATTCCTTGCTGTCAGTGCAGAAACTACATTGCCAGAAACTCTGATATTAAGGGAATAATTTTTATATTATGACATGGATCTAGTCTATCAGACCAGAGACTAGTAAAACRTGTGTATATTGAAGATGATATATGGTTGCTGGTAAACTTTATAAATCATTTATAGTGTTGTAAATAGGCTAAAACCAGCTAGCCTGGAAAGAATATGCAAATTAAAAAGTAACATTGAAATTGAAAAAAGCGTTAAGTGAAAGGAGAGATACCTGTACTTGTGAGAGGAAATGGGAAGAGCAGATATTCTCCATATCCTGTTTGCATTCGTGTAATCCAACTCTGAGAACCAGGAATAGGAGGAATTGAGAAACTCCACAGCTGCAGCAAGCAAAGCCCATGCAGGTGAAGCTGGGTGAGCCTCTCCTCGAGACGGAGAGGCCGAGGGGATGGAAGAGGGAAGTGTTCCGAGCAGCTGCGGTGCCGGGAAGAGCTCTCCATCCCCCTGGAGAAGCAGTCGCATGCGGGTCTCCTTGCAGAGAGGCCAGCTCGGACACGCGCTGGGGCTCTCGAGGGCTGGGACGATGTCTCCATGGCCTCATGCAGGCAGCGGTGCCACCGCGGGGAGATGAGCGCCCGCTCGGACAGGGAGCGGCTCGTGGGATCATGGCAGCCGCTTCGCCGTGCGCGACTTCGGAAGGGTTTGCTTCGTTTCTTTTCTCAGTGCCTGTCAGCGGCAAGTTGAAGAAGCTGGCAGAGTATGTCTTAAGTGTAGAGAGGCTCAGGGACACCCCTAAACGACAGGAGAGCTGTGAGAGGCTGAGCCTCATGCTCAGCTCCAAGAATTGTTGCTCTGTGTGGATTCCCAGAGGAGGATTCCCGGAGGAGCAGAACCTGTGGTGAGGGAAGGCAGGTGGGTGCGGAGAGCTCTGGCACGCTGCCTGCAAAGCACAAGGCTCATGATTGTTCATAAGATGGGAACTCATCTAGGGCTGTCAGTACTGGCATTTAGCTGGGCAGGATCCTTAATCCAACCTAAATTGTTATGAGGCTTTCAATTCCCACAAATTAAGGCTTCGGCTTTAAGTGTCTTTCAGAAGGCAGGACGGGTTCCTAGCACACCGACCTGCACGGTGTTATTTGTCTACCTGTGTGATTCAATTTTCCATGTACTGCTCACCTGCTGAGAGGAGGAAGGCCGAGGGATTTTGCAGGGCAGCTCGGGACAGAAGGGCTCCTCRGCAGGGAGCTCCTGCTCGGGTCGGCAGCAGCATGGGGTGGTTTTGCTGGGATTGCCTGGCTAGTGAGGAGCTGCGGGGCAGCTGGCAGAGCCCTGCCCGTCGCGGCACCACTGGGACAGGCACCGAGGGCACCTCCTCTGCCACCCCCTGCCTCCCTTTGGTGTCCCTGGTCATGAGGAGGGATAGGTGAAGCTTCAGCTGAACCATACRCTTTGAAACAAGGCAATATGTTGAGTTCCTTCAATTTTCTGTTGGGTTTCTGGGCCCTTAGAATGCATGCAAGAGGATGTTTGGAGATTTTGCATTGCAGCTGTGAAATACTTCCTCTTTTTGAGATGAACAGGAATTGCATATGATAGCATGATGTATAGATTTGGACCTTAAGGAAAAACAACCACAACAAAAAACAGTAGTCTGTAAGAGGAGTATTTATGGAAGCATTATTTTATATAGTTAGTGTGCTGATTTTTCGTTGKTGGTCTGTTAGAATGCCAGTTGTGAGCAATCAGTTTTATATCAAATTTGAGAGTGTTGTCAAATTATATAATCTAATTGATTGTAAGCCTGTATGCAGTATATGATTAAATTTCATTTGGAGCTGGGTTTTAGCTGTGCCCATTCAGGCTACTGCGCAGGMTGAAGCAAATATCTTAGAGGAGCTTTGTCCAAAGGTGAGTTTMTATCTCTGTGCCTAATGAAAGCTGAGAAGCAAATTTCAGGCTCATGCTACTGAGAAGGCTGCAGCGTGTGGTGAGCATCAGGTCTGCCTGGGCTGGCTCTACCAGGCAGCMTCTGGGTGTGGGTTTTGGAGGTGCTGCTGGCATGTGCAGCCTCTTGCTTAGCTGGTTTGAGTTGGGGCTGAGGGCTCTGTGTATGAGCTGGGGTCGTGGAGAAAATGGGGAGAGAAGAGTGGGCAGTGTGTAGGAAACAGCGACGAGGRGAGCTAACCTAAACAGTCCGTGGAACAACTTCTAAAGGAGCTAAAACTGTAAAAGGAAAAAAAAAAAGTTTCTGAYAGAATTTTCTTCAAGTTGATTGCTTCTAAAATAAGACTGTAAGTTTTAGCAAGCAGAATGGGTAGGTGCTGTACAAATTCCATTTAGGTAATTTTCATAATACCATWTTTTCCATGGAAACCAACCTGAGTGGTGTAAGAGGCCACTCTTTTGTTAACGACAGTGAAATATTGAGGAGTTGGGCCAGGCAACAAGAAAGTGTGATTTACGAAGAGAGCACATGTGAGGACAAGGTGCTTCCTRTAGTACCATCCTCCCTTGTAGATCAGGCTTGATTTATGAGCAAGCGTGGGAATTTATTGTAATTTGGAGTAGAATCTAAAAATGGAAGCCGATCTCAGATATGGGCTACGGTTCATTGCCTGATTATTTGTTTTCTTAACAATGAACAGATGTGCTAAAACGGCATGGTACCGCTTTCCTTAGCAGTAGGTGTGGTGGCCACATGCAGTTTTAGGATAGAGCCAGGTTTCTCTCGGTTGTACCGTGGGGATGGTGTCTCTCTGCTGGTTGTTCTTTGCAACTGCAGTTCTCAGAAAAACCTGTCATTTCCCTAAGGTGGTGGTTCTTCTTCTTGCTTTTTTGCACTTTGGTTCAAGAGAAGAGGTATATGGTACATTACTGATGAATATATGTAAGGAGTATATTACTGTATTTTATGTACTGCACTGCTAATCCTTGTACATTGCATGTTCTCTGACTTTATCCAGAAATCCGTTTTTTCTTTCTGGAATTTTTACCCAAAGAGTTTGATTTTTCACCTAAATTATACTAATGAAATAGTTTGTTTGAGCAACAACAGAATAGGGTCTAACAGTGTGATAGTTCATGCCCTGTGGGAAACTTTCTTTAAATAAGATTTGTTCAACAATGCATGTAGCCTTCAAAGGAAAGATTTAGGGAGAGCTTTTACTTCTTTCTTGTTTTTTGAAAGAAAATGAAACTTTCTTCATGAAAAATTCATATCAGTGCTAATTAAGAAAAGTACACATCAGAATTAGCTAGACATATTTCTTCACGCTTTCTCCTTACTCTCTTCCATTCTGTTAACACTATTTCCCCCTGATTCCCCTATTACTGTCTTGCTGAACTGGATCCTTTCAGGTTGAAGTCACTCATTTACAGAGGCTTAGGCCCTTGGATAAGCTCTTTTTTAATATTTTTAATCTTTTCAAGTATTTACGATTTTCTATAGTAATAGATAATGGCTTTTATTAGAACTTGCAAGCAAGGTCTCTTTTTAATCCCAAAATAACACTGAGACATGTCAGGATTATATATAAGCACGGCCTTTTCTGAGAGTGCCTGGAAATCGCAATGAGCCCGATGGACGTTATTTTTCACAGGCTGCTGTTTTAACTTGCTAAAGCAATTGGAAGAGACGCTGCCGTAGTACATTTAATGTGAACAGTTTGGGATGCATTAATTTTTCATGTCTCTGAGAGGCTCCTAAAGGAAGGTGGCCTCTGGGGACACTCATTCCTTGCTCTCTGCAAGCTCAGCCCGTTTCATGTCTTGTCTAGGACATCTGAAGTCATTATTCATATTTAAAAAAACAACCATACAAAAAAGGGTATTTTTTGGGAGGAAGTGGTGGTGATGGTGACTGGGGAACTTGTCCTCTTTTGCAGTCAAACTCTTACTGTTATATTGAAATGGAAAAGTAGATAGGAGAGGGCTCAGTGTTTGCATAACTCATATGATATTGGTTTATACTTTGAGACTCAAATTTGGAGCCTTAAGTGATGGCTAACTGCAAGAGGAACTTGATGAGAGATAAAATAGCTTCTTCAGCTCTTGATGCTGTCAAATCAAGATCACATCTATCTTTAAGATACGTATCTTAGCTCAAGTGGAAGTTACAGCCTTGATACAGATATTTTCAGTTTGATTCTTCAGAGTGTTTTGGCAGGAAATTAGATTGGTTATGCATAGTGACCTACTTAAGCTGTATTTATTAGAACAGAATCTACACAATTTTCATGAAAATAACCATATGTTATTTTGTTCAGAGGTTAATGAAATGATTTTAAACAATTTTGTGTGGATTATGAATTTACAGAAATCTCTTTATGCAGAAGGAGAACCATACTAGGCAGTAGAATGGGCTTGGCTGAGGGTATTCTAGTGCAGTACGTGCACAAAAATGTGTGTATACAAAAGCAAGAGGGAGCAATTATATTGTTGTGCCTCAACACCATCGCAAACAAACTCATGTCCTTAAAATGATATATTAATTTTTAGTCCTGCTAGGAATTGCCCATTCTCCATGACTGAGATCTGGTCTGTGAGGGAAAAATGCTGGCAGCTAATGGGAAGAGGAAAACAAAAAAAAGGAGGAATTGAGTATTTTGGCTTATTTAGCACTGCAGCTTATATTGCTTTTATACTTAAGCTATATACTAGCTTATATTGCAGTCAAAAGCAATGAGTTTCAATTCAGCAAATACGTAAAGTGAGGAAAATCTGCAAATGGTGTGTTCTTTCCATTTCGTTATCTATATGTCCTTTTGAGTGCTTACAGCATCCGCTGAGATACCGTGAAAATTAAAACCTTTGAAAGTTATGTATGAAATCACTGATAATGTAAAGGCTCAGTGTTTTCCACTGAAGTGTTTACAGTGTTTATGGTATTTCTAATGTGCACTAGGATGCTATGAAATTGGCTCAAAGAGGTGATTTATTAAGGCAGGGTGGCTCTTGTGTTATCCTCCAGAAAGAAACATGGAGCCGGAGGTACCATTTCAGCAATATCTAACTATTATTTCCCTTCTTGTTTAACTGGGGTCTCCTCTGTCACTAATTTAAAGTGGTTCCATGTTATATCGACTCTCCACAGTGAGCTTCATGGATAAGCACTTTAAATAATTGACTGTGTTGCCTTTAGTTGTGGCAGGTCCCTGCTCGTGCTTCATCTCATATTCACCTTCTTTGCGGCAGTGCAGTAATTTGGGTCCCGTGGCCTTTCTCGCCGCGCCCGTTTGCAGCACGGGTGCTTTCGAGGGGTGCCTGGCTGGATGCTGGGCTGCTTTGATCATCTGGAAGGCAGACGGGCATTCGGATGAGCCCGTTCCGCTCGGCCCCCGTCTGCTGCCTGCGTGGGTTTGGCAGAGATGCAGTAGCTGATGGCTAATTGGCCAGACCCAGAAATGCTCCAACTTTTTTCTATTTTTGCTTGGTGTAAGCTAGTTGATCAGTATATCTGTACAAGGTTCAGTTGTGGTTTGACTACCTTTTTGCTACACCAGGTTTCGACCTTGCTTTCTGACTTTGCCCTCGGTTTCTTTCACCCAAGTGACACCAGTGTTGCCCTCTTGAGCAGGCGCYGTCTGTCACTTCCTTCCCATGGGGTCCCAGGGCCATCGAGTGCTGAAACAGCAGGTGCTTCAGCAAGCACTGATGATGCTGGGAGGGTTGGGAGGACCCTCCTGGTGCAGACAGGGCTGTCATGATGAAAGGGAGTCCGGCTTTCTTGAGTGGGACAGCACAGTTGAAAAACAGATATTTTTTTTTGCTCATTCTGACAGCTCCTTCACCTGAAGTTAGGTTATGTGCTGAAGCTTCAAAGTTGGTTTTGATTCCCATTGGAAATCGAAGCAAATCCCAGTGCGATGCAATGCATGCCTTCCCTCGCATACAGGGGCCATGGGTGCCCTTGGAGGCCTCGCGACTAGCTGGGGTGGTGGGACATGTTCTGTGCGCGGGTCGTCCCATGGAGTCCAGGACCCACTTTGCGTTGTTTAACGTCACCAACAAAACTGTGTCAAGAAGCATTAAGAGCAGATTTTGATACTCTCCCTAAATAAATTTCCCGAGGCTTAAATTTGTAGTTTGTGATCCTGTCTGTGCATGTGAGATGGGGCAGAAGATGGAGCATGGCTATAGCTTCCTGTTCAAAGCTGTGTGTTGTGAAAGCATTTGTTTTCCTGTCCTTTTTCTTCTTAATTCTTCTAAAACACCAATTCTACAATTCTCAAGTATTAGATGATGTTGAAAATGTGTATTAGGAATAGATTTATACAGGTGATATTCAGTACTACTTTAATTGCCTGGAAATATGCTGAAATACTATTTTTAGATATAAAGGTAGGGATCATCTTGCTCAGTCTATTGCCTGTACTCTCATTTCTTGCAGTTTGGAGAATTTTTGGATTCAAATAAAGGGGAAATTAGGAACTGCTGTTTCTGCATATCAATTTACCTCCAATTTTCACAGTCTTCTATTACAATTGCTAGTATTTTTGTAATGGATATTGAGGATAATTTTGAATAGAACTTTTGGGCTTAGCTAATTTTCATAGTATTTTGGTAGACAAGCTGTTTGCCTGTAAAGAACTGTGCATATTTGAAGGACGTTCATCTTACCCTCAAAGTTTTGCTTTCTTTCTTTTGATAATACTTTGGTTATTCTTTAAAAAGCTGCTAGAAAGCTGGAAGCAGACAAACTTTGGAAATTTGCTTGAAATTCTGGAGACAGGTCTGGAGTATCGAGCAATTTTTCTCAGTATATAATTCATGTCCTATTTGTCAGAATCGGAAAAAACATCTAAGAATATGTCTAGGAAGAACTGATTGGGGTTTATGTTGTGCTCTAAGGTGTTTCCATGTTTGTGGATGGTTTATTTTGTTTGGCTTTTGTATTTTTCCCTCCCCTCCATTGARTGGTCTGCAGTGAAACAGAAGCTGCATTTCCCTCTCCTTTTCTGCCCTTCTACCTCTTTGGTTTTGCTTGCTTGCTCTTTGTTTCAGGATATTAACAGTACTGGCAGGATGTAAGAAGGGAGAGCTGCTACATAGGATTACGTTAAAATGATGGTTTATATCAGCGTTTACCACTGCTAGGAAGGTTGTCTGTCTCGGCTGAACTGCGGTAAGCAGAGGTGCTTGGCAAGAGAAGGCCAAGTTACTTTTGGCTTTCATTAACAGTGAGTAACTGRAAAGTCATAGAGAAAAGTGGAGCCTATGTATCTAATTTGATCGTATTTATACTTGAAAATGTGTATTTTTCTGTAAATCAGGGGAAATTCTTCCCATGTGACAAGTAATTCAGTACTTGCTCCTTTATTTTTCTTATAGAGTGTTCCTATGGAACAATTGCTGGCATGCCGCAATYCCAATCTTGAAAGTAGGACAGGAGACATTTTCCACTTTCTACAGATCAATCTTTTTGTATCAGAGCAATTGCAGTCCTTTAAAAAGGACTCGTATACTGAAGAAAAATTACATAGTAAATGGAGTTCTGACTCTTGTAGTAACCCAATTCCCTGCTAGTTTTACAACGTAGGGGGAAAAAATTATATGAGCAAGATGACTGCACAACTATTGTGCTTCCCATGCCAAATACTGTCTGGTAAATCAATTTTTGAAGAAATGCTCACTGCATGTTTACTTCTGCCATTTAAATTGCAATTTTACTTTAGATTTGTTTGTGCAATCAGTTATATTAGAATACTGCTACTATCAAGTCATGTATTCAGTTTTCCATCTCTCTGTTGGACAAAAATCCTAAAGAAGGGTAAAATAGTCCAAATAATGTGCAAGACGAGCCCAAGAATGGATACAGATTTTAATACTGAAAGCATTTGTAGGAGCAGTCCCAGGTATTTTAGGCAAGCAAGGCAATGCTTGTAACTTGGGCAGCAATCAACAAATGAGATTTTCTGTAATTTAAAGCCCAAAGTCATTTCACTGGGGAAGCTGCTAATTGCTCTAAACCTAAATTGACAAAGAAAGCTTGTGCGAGCTCTGATTCTTCCCGGGCATTCGCTTTTATTTATATTCCAAAGCACTTGGAAAATAAAGGTGGAAGTGTGGTAAGCATCCATCTTTAAGCATGCTTTTATAAAAGWGCTTTGTGCACTATTTGGATCATTCCTTAGTTGAACTAATTCAGAAAAGTGTAGTTTGGGAGAGAAGGGGGAAAAACCTCCCGAGTTTTTTGCAGCGTAATACGTATTGCTGCTTCTCTTAGCTAGTGTGTTTTTGTATGTCTCTTTAAAAATAAACTTTTACCATATGTTAACCACCACAWACTGCAGTCAAGGAAAATTGAGCTCAATATTTATTGACAATTGGAAATGGAAAATCTGGGTTCTCACCTGTTGCATAAAGTCTGCTTGAAACACCCYTGGGAGCCCAGTCAGGACACCCGTTGAGTGGTCTTGGTCCTTTCCCTTGAGCGATGCCTTAGAGCTTTCTGCTCCTTCCCTGCAGCCTGGGTTGGTGCCCAGTATGTCTGGATAGTTAGATKTTATTTTGCTATTAGTAATGAAAAGGAGCTGTAAAACAAACCTAGCTGGTGAATATCGCAAGCTAATTAGGGAGAATTTGTGGTATAGACTCTCTATTATCTTTCCGTAGCCAACTGAAGAAACATTGTTACTGCATTCATTCTAATATAGTTAGATAAGYATATCTGTTTCTAATATACACGTAAGTATTATAAATTAAGCAACATTTCTTGTAATTGAAATTTGGAAGTATTTACAAATGCTGGTTACTTATTTTGGAGAGAAGGAGTGYAAAGAGGTCTATAAGAGGGTTAAAAGTAAGTGTGGTGAATAGATGAAAGCAAAATAAATCAGGTATATTTAAACTGCTTTTAAAGTAAATTTTAGAARTATGATTAAAAATAGGTATAATCACGAAGCCTGACTATCATATATATAACCACAAGGCAACCTTAATTCTAGCATTTCTTAAATTCTGAATTATTTGCAAGTCTAAAAATGTTCTAGTGTGCTATTTTGGATGGAGTTCAGTGTGTCTCTGTGCTGCTGCCTTTATCAGCTCTTCCAGGAGTGGGGGAAGCAGAAAAGAGAGAAAATAGTGTCATGAAACTGAGCATAGGGAATTGGAAAATAGAGAGAGGGGATGTGGTGCAAGGAGCCAAGGGGCTGGTGAGGGGCATGGATTGGATCCCCAGCTGAGAAGAGATGTTTCCTAAAATTRTGTTAGTTACCTATTGGAAGAAATCAATTAGTTGGGTATGGGAAAGAATTAGAGGAGAGGAATAAAGGGTTTTCTGCTGCAGATGAAATAGCCGGGACTAGYTGGGCAGCAGGCAGCTCTACTGGAGAGCTGAAARGGWTGTTRGAAATTGAGAAAAGAGAGTTAGTTYGGATTGGAAGACATGAGCCTGGCTGTAGGATTCATGCAGATGCTTGAAAACTGATATCTAGGAAATGGATACTGGGCTGAACTTGAGACTGGCTTTGTGTGGTGGGAAGTGGAAAGAAAGAAGTTTGAGGACAGCATCAAATATCCTGTCAGGTATCGTAGCTGATACTGCYGACCTGAATTGTCCTGGGAACGGGACGTGAAGGGACCTGTTGGCTGTGCCCTCGGACACGAGAGGTCACAGCAGGGATGGAGTCGTCAGTGCAAAGCCAAATAGCTGTGGGCTGGGAAGGGATGTACGTGAAATGCAGCTGATATTGACAGAAACTTGGATGGAGGAAAGGCGGCCTCTCCCTGCTCTTCTCTTGCCTCTCCTGTTCTTCAGTACATCCTTGCCCTAAAGAAACTAAGTGATAACAGTTGCAGGGGAGTGCTGCCACAGGAAACATTAAATAGAAAATTGTGTTTAAAATTAAGTTGAAGATGCCTGTTTTGGTGAATGAGGAAATGGGGCGACAAATCCATTGAGTGATGAGAACCTTGCAACCACAAAATAAAATGGGCCCTAACCTAGAAGCTGCAGTTGATGAAAATAAATGTGGGAATTAGGAGGTGGTAACGGAGGGAAGCAGCATAACAGAGGAGTTGGTCTAAGTTTTAACATCGATGGAAGCAATGTAGGAATAAGRATGTGGTTGACTGCAGAAGCTGAAGAAGAGAAGCAGAGGAAAGYAGAAGAAATTGGAAGCCTCTGGAGCAGAGTTGGAGTTCAACCTTCCCAGCCCTGCTTGATCCCTAACAGYGTCTGCAAGAGGAGGAGGCAGAGGGAGGTGCTGCAGTGACACGTCCCTCAGACAGCCACTGTGGGAGCCAGCRTGGGGATAGAAGGTGAAGAGCCTGGGAATAGTTCTGCTGTTGTAGCGCTGGAGCGGGTGTTCCTCAAACAGGTGAAGGGAGGAGCGGGGAAGGAGGTGTAAGCTGTGGGGTAACCACAGGAAAGGTGGAGAAGGAGAGGGAGGGAGAGCCAGAATTTGAGCAGGTGATAGCAAGGAGCACCTTATATGGATAATTTTGATAGCCATGTTCTGTATAGCAGGACCTACAGGTGTCTAGTGCCTGAGTAAAACCTGTTCCTGTGGTAGGACCRGTGACCGGGAACCGTTTTCAGCTGGATGTTCTCGTTCGGCGTGGGAGGGATTATTAGTCACAGACCTGTCAGGAAAGCTGAGTCTGGAGCCTTGTGGGCTCCACAGTCAGAGCAGCCAGGGAACGCTTGAAGTTACCAGTAACATGTTGAAGCCCTGAAATATGAAATTAACTGCTAATTTTCATAGGTCACGCTCTTTCCCATAAACCAAACTCATCTGCTCTCCCAGGGGGAGATAGAACAACTGGGCTGGCTTCTCATTATCCCTTTCTGTGGCGTATCCTTATTGAATTACTGCCAGGTAGATGTAGCAGATGCTCATCAAGCCACGGCAGGACTCCTGTGTTAATTGAACTGTAATGGGGGTGACAGCAGGGAAGGTCAGGATGATAGGAGCAGTGATGTAAYGTGAACTCTGCTAGGAACAAGCTGCACAGGCAATTGACCTTGCTTGAGTAGTATTATACTGAGGATTTTTATCAGTTGATATCATTATGATTATTTTTTTGGTGTTAATACCACGGTAGCGTCTGGGACCCCTGCGTGGATCATRTTGCATTGCGTTCAGGGCAAATATTTTTCTTGCCCTAAAGAGATTAGTCTCTGCAATGGGCTAATAATAGAGTGAGTGACTACAGGAGAAAAGAAATGCGAATGGAAAAGATAAGAAAGACGAAAAAAAAAAGGTGGGGATGGAGGGGGAACACAAATTCAACAGATATCTAGTTTTTACCCAGCTGGTTGCTTCAATTGATTTGAAGAGTAGTCTCTTTCTTTCTGACTGCCTTTATGATTGGTATTTTTGTGGTCTTCATGCACTGTTGATCTCAAGAGGAAAACGTGTCCATCGTTAAACAGATGTGTAGGAGTTGTTACTAGCAGCTTTTCACATGAAAAGCACTAATGACATACATGATTCATGCATGTCTGGAGCCAAATCCATGTAAAAATAAGGGCTGGGGCCAAGTGCTAGCTGTATTACGAGCCATTGTGTGTTGCTGCTGGGCTCTTGAAGTGAGTTTGTAGGTGATGTCTTTCCGCAGTTGGATTCAGAGCATGGTGTTTGCATGCTGGCACCRGTGCCTCCTTTAGAAGCAGGTTTCTGAAGCAGATTCTTTGTGCCAGTCTGTTTCTTTTCATGGGTGCTCAGACCTCGCTTTGTCCTGTATTTTTTTTAGTGTAGCAACATTTTTTAACCCCCCTTTTAACACATATACAGGCCAATTTGCATTGATGGCAAGGAAATCAGCAGCAAATCAGGTGGGCAGGCAAGTGAACGCTCACTACCAAATCATCACAAATTGCGCATKGCTTATTTTGACAACTCTAGCTTTAATTATTTAAAGTATGTGCTCTTCCCTAAGACCTTACTYACACAGGGCATACGCCACAGAAATAAGGCAGCCTGGCTCGTATGAGATCTCGTTACAGCCGATCTTTGCTGGAGCTCCGCGTAGCGCCGAGCGTGGCATCGCGCCCGCCTTCCCTCCTCTCCCGTGAGCTCGAGCTTCGCCTCAAAGTAAACAGCTGATGGCAGAGGATGCCTTGGAGTAAATGTTTATATCAGCGCTTTSGAAATGAGTTTTTGAAACGGAATTTAGCTGGTGGGTTCGTGTGTGTCTGCTCACATTAACTCATTTGTGCATAGGTGGTGCGAGCTGCAAAGTAGTAAAGACAAAAATAGAGGTGTGGTTAGTGGTGAAAAGAGATTATTGTTGATGTAGGCATTACAGCTGAAGGAAACTTTGGGTTTCTTGGGTCAGATGCCTTGGTAAGTACTGCACCTGGTTGCTCTGGTTGTTGGTGAAAGTGGAGAAGGCAGGAGTTAAACAAGAGATGAGCTGCACTTGTGCTGCTCCTGTGGCAGCCTGTGTGCTACAGGAAGGACACCGCTGCGCCCGCCAGTCATGGGCATGTGGGTCCCCATCGCAGTAGCATAGACCAGAGCCAAAGGGRAAGCAGGTGGCCCTTCCCTGTGGAGCAGAGCGGAGCCCTCTGCTGAATTCTTGCGCTTCGTGGGACCCCATCGTGGTATTTTGAGCTTTGGAGTGAGATTGATGAACTCTGTGCAGTGGCCATGCTCCACTGAGGGGGAGGAGGAAGCCACAACCTACAACCTGTAATGCCGTATTCATGTCCAGTAATATAATGTCAGAATGCAAAAGAAAATCACTGCAGGAAAAATGTTTAATTTCTGTGACGCGAGAGCACTGTAGCAGGGGTATGAGGAAAATCTGCCACTATTCCTGCAGCAAAGGTTGTGAGATGAATTTTTYTCTTCTTTAACCTTATAATGTGTGACTTTGAAGCTTTCTGCTTTCTCTATGAACAGTCAAGATGCTGAAGTGGGGACTTTGCTCTGTGCTGAGTCTGATTTTTGAGTTTGCTAGTTGAGGGAAAATAATTAAAGATATAGTTTTCAAACAGTGTTATGTTGCTGAATGCGCACTGAATGTGATGTTTTGCAGGGGGGAGAGAGTAACCCTCTTTGAACAACAACTTGCAATAACACTTAGGGAAATAGCGTTGGAAGTGGTGCCAGCTCCTTTCCCTTTGTCATCTTAATTGCAATTTAACAGTAATCCAAGATCTATGCAACTGTGACTGCAGTTCTCCGATATAGCCGAGTTTGAAGGGACCTTTAATTCATCCAGTGCCAGTGCTAAAAGATACAGCAGAATAGTGAATTGATAATGGACTCACACTTCTAAGCAGTGAGAAATGAGCGAAGAGACTTTGTTTTCTTTTCAAAGCCGCAAAGTTTTGCTGTGACCCGAAGTCGTGCACAGAAAACGTTGCTGAGTTTATTCCTGTGCTGTGTGCTGCTGAGGAGYGCAGCATGAAGAGGCACCCGTGAGTGGCTGCCAGAAACCTGCCTCATTTCAAGAGCAGACTCTGTAAGTTCATAGGAGCGAACTCTGTCGAGGGCTATCAGGTACAAAGGTTTCCTTCATCTTGGAAGTGTGTGAGCTGGGAATACTGGGAAAGCTTAAGGAGAAATACCATTGGTGTGTGCTCCGTTCTGCTTTCGTGCCTTGGGCATTTGGTTTGGCCTCTTACCGGGGGCAGGATGTAGGACTACACTGAYGTTTGGTTTGACTTGTTACAACTGTGTGTTTTATATATAAAGTAAATCTATGAAAGTKCACAAACAATGTGGAAAGATTAGTTATAATGAAAGTTATTGGATACTTTATATTATCTACTGCCCGAGAAAAGTTGATGCTGAAGTTCTCAAGCAGAAACCTGTTGGCTGCCTTGAGCATTATGCTCTTGATTTCTTTAGTCYCCGTCTGATGTGAAGTGTCATAATAGTTTGAAAGGTGTTAGGGTAGATAAATGTACCTTGAGGAAGAAGATACAGTGTTGAAATCCCCCCACAAAGTGCATGACAGTGAGTGCAATGGAAAATGTGAAGGCTGGGATAGGCAGCTGGTGCTCACAGGGGTCACTCRGGTGGAAGGAAGGGTTGGTTGGAGTTCCCTCGGCTGAACATTGTTGGTCCTGCTCTCAGTTGGTGGCAGGAGCAGGGAGCATGTGTTGGTGCCGCTGAGGGCGATCAGCACGGTGCCGTTCTCCCACGAGCTCGCGCAGTCTCRCATTTGAAATCGTATGATCTCACATCATATAAACCTGCAAGTCAAGTGTGCTTCCGTTTAAAACATTGGAAGCACTTAGAGTGAACTAGATGTAAAAGCAATATCATTCCAGAGAAGAGTTTCACTGTTTTAATTAAAGTGATTCTGCTGATGGAAAGTCTATTCTCTGGTGTTTTCTTTAATGCAGTCATAATGCATCAGTTTGAGCTCCATCTCTAGAACATCTTTCATTATAATCCACTTAGCTAAGTTTATAATTAAACTACTGAATTCAAACCTGCCGTTGTTACATTTTAGGATGCACAAAAAATAAAGCAGGAAAACCTAGGTTTCGGTTTCATGGGTTTTATTCCAAATAAATCAATGTAAATTAAGAAACACTTCATTGGTAGTAAAATAGCTTCATGTTCTAGCTTTTAATCCCCAGGATTTTCCATAGCTCTGGGAGAAGAAACAAGTACTATTGAACAGAAAAAAAAGCATGGAGTAATTAAAAGGTTCTTAAAATTAGATTGTAGGAATCACTAAAATATCTGAATTTGCAAATGTAACTGATAAAGACAAGGAATACCTACTAGGTTTTGCCGTAGGTCAATATTGAGGAAACGTGTTTATACGTGGAGAGGGAGCAGACTGGATATGGATTAAGCTCCCTCGTCTCGAGGGGCTGACTCCTCGGAGGGGGAGCCAGGAGGAAGGTCGCGCTCCCTTCCTGCTTCTCCTCCTTCCGCGCTGGGACAGGGGGGAGATGAGCGGCACGAGCAGTGGGCACGCGTGCGCCTAGGCCAAAGCAGGCTGCTGCTGCCTGCCCGCTAATTGTTTGTAATTATCTTCCATATGCAGATGTATTAACACCAGATGTTCTCTTCGGCATTATTTACCCTTGCAGWTAGTGTAGGAAATTACCAAAGAATTATGCAGCTTAATATTGTGATATTCAGCGAGTGACCGCTTAGAACAAAGATAGTCACCGGCAATTGTCAACCAGATCTGTAAATCTGGCACCTTCACAAAGGGTGTTTTCATTCAGGATTTTGAAAAGCTCCTCGAAGAAGTATAGATATCCATAACTGACGCTTGTAGATGAAGAGGTATAGAAAATCAAGCTACTRCTCTCATATATGCAGAGTCACTCCATTGAAATGATTGGGAGCACTTGTAGACTAAAATGTTAGTGTCAGAGTATGACCTTGAGTGGATTTCACACAGTTTGACACAGCTGAAAAGAGAATTTAAGATACCTATACTTCAACCAGAACACCGTCTTTCTCCAAATGCGTAAGTGAAAGACTTGCTAGTGCTTATTTCCCATCATGGAAATAAGGCAGTTTAGCTTAACTGGTTTTATTCTTGCCTTAAAATGATGGACAGGATGCACACAGAGCCCTGCCATAGGCCCTTATGTGTGGGGTCTGCTCCTGGTCTGATTTATCCAGATGTGCCTTTTGTTTTTTTAAACCTGATGTATCTGAAATAACTCATAGCTGCTCTCAGAAGCTCTGTGTGCCCCAGGGCTGGTCTGCACTGTCTGTGGGTGATTCTGGGCCCAGTATTCACTTTATTTAGAACAGAATAGAGTGAATTTTTTGCATAACAATTTTTAGAGAGGTGAGGCAGGTTTTAGTGCTACCTGGGGATAAGGAGTATGCTATAAAGGACCAAATTGTCTTAGAATATGACTAGTAGCAGATTTGTGGCGTACGTGGTGTGCATACAGTTACATAATTGCTATTTACTTTTGTGCTAAGAAAATTTATTCATGATTAATGATGCTTATCTGTGTACTAGACACCTGCCAAATGATTTATAGCCAGATATAAGTTGTGCAGTTTCTTTTTTTGTTTAAATTGTTTGGGATTATTCTAATTGCATCATGTATTTTAAATGAAGAGCACTATCCAGGTGTCCTTGTAGGCACTCTCTTCTCATGGGAAAAGTAGGTCAGATTTACCTGTGACGTGGAAGGTCAGTGCTCCCTGTGAACTTGAGAAGAACTCAGGTGATGTAAAACGTGACTAAATCCCATCATAGATCCACTTCTGTTTATACTGACCCTTTTTTTTTTTTCTCCTCTATATGCTTATAAATATTGTATAAAYGTTGGGATAGAGCCAGGCTGGATTTTGGTAAATCGTTGCAATGGTGCAGAAAGCCTGAAGAAACATCGTGTCCTGCAGCCACTTGGAGAAGGAGCAACTGCTCCCTTCCCAGCGGTGCAATGTGTGTCGACTGAGGAGTAAAAGCAGGACCATCCATCTTTTCCCTGCCGTGCTGAGTGTTTCTGAGGCTTTTATGATGTTTCTTGGATTTGCAGGGTGAAAATATCAACCGCCAAGTGCTCGGCTGCGTCTCGYGGTGGTCTGCGAGTGGGCTGGAGCGCTGGAAAACGTTCAGGGAGGCTCTTCTTTCCTTCCCCCGGTTCAGCAGGGCTGAGGCTGGGAWGTGACTGCTGAATATTTCACTGAGGTTCAAAATTAAACTAAATTTTGAACTTTTTAGAAAAAAAWGGATATTTGTAAACTCAAGGCACATTTATTCCTCTACAGCATTCATACTATACTTGAGGAGTTTGTAKTAATAGAAATTAAAGTTTCTAAGTGAAAGTTGTTTCTTTAAAACTAATTTTGTTCAATTCTGTTGTTAACAGCATTAGTAGGGAATAAAATAATGCTGTAACAGCATCTGAAAATTTGCACGTGTTGTTTCCAGAACTGCCTTGTAATTAATGGATGGGGATACTCTTASCTTTCTGAGCAAGATGCCATACAAAAGGAACAAATTTATGAGACTGCTCCTGTCTGATGCCTCAAATGGCGAAGATACCACGGGTCACCTCGCTCTTTTACTTTCATGAGCATCTATTAAGGTAGAGGTTTGCTTCAACAGGCTTGTATATCCTAAAAGATATTGAATAGATCCGGCTCATCAGTTTTGGGAAAGATAACTTTTGGGWAAAGCATGTATCTCGAACAAATTTAAGCAGTTATGTGGATTGAGTCGCTAATAGTCTCAGTGAAGTCAGTTTATAAAATTGGATTTTCCTTTTTTATTTTTTCCTCCTCCATCTTTGCCAACGTACAGTCAGCGGCACTGACACGCGTGGAAGCTGAGACAGAGCGTAACTGAACCTGGGGTGAAGTATTGGTGGCCCTCGCGGTGCAGTTGGTTCCTGTCTCTCGGGAGCGCGTGCTGCCCATGTCTTCGTGTCGGGACGGGGCTGCTCCTGCCTGGACCTGCTCCAGACCTGCTCCGGACCGTGTCACGCGCCGGCTCTGGTCGCGCTCGTGTGATGCGAGGCCATGAGCCTGCATGCTTGGCTCGTGTACGTGAGATTAGGATCGCTCTCGTGGTGTCTAATTCATTTCCAAGCCTTAATGCARTCTCTGTCCCTGCTCCGCAGGGAGCAGCAGTCTGTTATCTTTGCTGCTTGCCCAAAGAATGAACATATGCGAACCCCCTTGTATTGGGCAGGAGGCTGCTCCCCTCGGGGACTCACTGCTGTTTACTGGCCCTTTTAGCACCGAGGAGGAGGGAGTGTGCTTAGAAAGGAGCTGATTAGCACTACTTGCGCTTCATTAAAAACCTCAGCATCTTTATCAGCTGCTGCTGAGTTTTTTCCTTGGATTTGTCCTTTCCGAGCCTGGAGCTGCYGGGGACACGATGCATTTCCTGCACAGCCCCACCATTGCTAATCCYGTCTCTTTGCCCTCACAGGAAGCTGGTGACTCCTTTGCTGCCTCTGCCCCGGGGCGCTGTGATGCTGAGGACACCCGGGGAGTCGCTCAGCCGCAACTCCTCGCCGTGAGGTGAGCACTGATGGAGAGCGTGAGCARTGCTCGACAGCAGACAGGCACCGCTGCTGCAGCTGGCTCTGCTTGGGGCCTGCCCTGCTCTGCCTCTGCTGGGGTAACATGTTCTGCCACGACACGGGGCCCTTGGTGGCTCTGTGCAGAAGGATGCTCCAAGCTCCTGAGCTTCCCATGGGCTCCTTGTGAGGCCACTGAGGGACTGGACCGCACAACCCACAATCCAGGTTCTGCAGAATGCCCTCCAAATTGCACGGGAAATTCTAGCGCTAAATTACCCCAGGAACACGAGGAATGCAGCAAACCTGTTACCCAGCCTGCATTACAGTGTTTGTGCCATTTGACAGATTCCTCAGGTCGTGCAATTCGCTATTCGCATAAACCAAAAGTGAACGGGACCAGATAACACACACACAAAAAATTGTACATGCCATTGCATTTAGTCATTATCTGATTAAATGTAGCTACATGAATTGGTCATGTAACCACTTCATGTAAATGCTTCAAAGTAATTTAAATTTAAAAAGAAATTGAAATATAGTTTGAATTTGAAAGTTTTCCTGTATATTCAGTATGTACTATTTTCAGGTTTATCTTCATTTTCTTATCAGGAGCTATACTGTGTATTATGTATTATAACAATGTTACTTTTCAAAAGGTTAGAAATATAATGAAATTTTCTGCAGTAAACTTTTAATAACTGATAATTTTAATGAAAACCACAGAGATTATGCCAGAGAAGACAAATGTCGAAGACAGAGCTTGCCTCTCTGCCTACTCCAATATGCATGTGACATTTTTACATGTAAAAGTGAGATTAATCAGTAAGAGCAAGCAGAGATGTGCTGAGAATATAAACATGGTATGAATGCGGAAGTTGTTATGTAAGAAAAACTTAATAGGTAAATTTACATCAGAGAGTCGCTTGTGTTTGAGTGTGACAGGTACCATAAACATGTCTTGATATTTCAAAACTATTTGCATTCAAGATAAGCATCTTGAAATTTGCATAAAACAGAGTCCCCCTAAGTAAGCAGGGAGTTGATGTGAAGCATTTAAAGTGGGATTCTTGCCTTGCGTGGCAGCCCCACAGACTGTGCCGAAGGGACCTTCCTCTGCCGGCCTGTTTAGCATGAGTTTTGCTTAAAAGGCTTGTTCAAGGTGGAACTGTCCCAGTAGTAGGACTCGACATATTCCTGACTCGATCACAATGTGGGTATGGTGCTGCTCTGAAGTGCTGGAGAACCTGTTTTAAAATGAAAAAGGAAAAGTAGGTGAGAGACCTCTCCAGAATGGATTGCTGGTCTGAAACGCAAAGCACAAAGTGATGAACCTGGCTCCCATATTCCAGGGATATTCCTGGCTAATTTCTGGTTTTCTCTTCCAGACTGTCTCCTCAGATATTATAATCAATCTCTTGTTTCCCTGAATTTTTTACTGTGTCTCATGTTGCTTTTGTCCATACTGTGTTAATGCATTGTATGGAACTACAACATTTCCAAATCTGGTAGTTCAGTTGTCAACAATCTTAAAACGTGGGACATGGCAATCTGTGTTCAGAGCTGAAATTTGCACCTTGAAACCATTCCTAGCTTTTGTTTAATCTGCCTGTAATATGATAATATTCATGCTAAAGATAAATAGCAAAAAGAAGGGACACGTGACACTGTTATCAGATCCTCTGCCACTTACTTAACACTTGGGAGATCTTTTTTTCAAGAACTTGCTAAAAGCTTTTACAGGGGCTGTCTCTGTGGGATGGGACTGCAGCCCCTCTGGGGGCTGCTGCTCTCTCCCTCTTTCCCTCTCCAGACTGAGCCCTTATAACAATCGTGTCTTCAGTGGATTGAACACATGGGGATTATTCACGTTGCCAGCATGCTGCCCTTAAACTGAGTCTATTGCCTTGATGGTATAAATCTCCTAAGAAACTTACTTTTCATTAATTATAGGACTGAAGAAGACCAGAGACGATATTGTCTGAATTATGCTTCTGCAACAGAACTGGGTTTCTCCTCACTGGACATGGCAAAGCCTGGGAAAGTCCTTCCTGTTATTTGTATTCTTACTGTCACAAGCAGCTGAGCTGGAAGCCAGGAAAGATCACCGGTTTATCTGGAAAACAGGTAGGGTGAAGATATGTTGGCTTATTTGCTATGCATTTGCTGCATGTGGAGGTGGATTGCTCTTTCTCTCTTCTGTTTTGTCATACTGAAAAATAAAAAACCCTGATAATATCTTCTGTTTATAAAATTAACTGAAAATGTGTGKTTTTTTTATTTTATATCAGTAATCTTTACATTTTTTGCAGCGTTATGCAGCAAGTGACTCTAGAATCTTGGGACTCCTTAGTGCTTTTAATCTAAGAGTAAAGAAACTTTCCAGATATTGATGTCATCTGAATGTTCTTTCTTTGAAATACATAATCATTTTCCTTTCACTTTTGAATGAAAAGGTCACACCGACACCTTCTGGAATGAACTGAGTCAGAATTACATACTCTTGGTTCATGTACTTGTATTAAGCATTTCGTTGGTATATTTAGTGAATCCCTCRTGTCTGTTAGATTGGATGCTTGCAATGTTTGAATGTTTAAGATTGGATGCACACAATTTTTGAAAATTTTACCTTGAAGTCATATTGATAACATTGAGATTCTTAATGCTAGAAGGAGATAAATAAGACATGATTAAAAATGCATAAAACCAAATATGATCCATGGTACATAAATCACAGGCTTCTTTTGTAGCACAACACGAGAGCAAAGACTGTTCTGTCATATGGAAAGATTTGCAAATTTGGGGAATGTTTATTCCAAGAGAGTACTTATCAAAATATGCAGTTGTCCTGAGGGATTCACTGCTCAGGAATATCACTGAGATTAAAGACATGCCAWGATTAAAAAAAGACTTGTCCGTTTATTACCAAACAACACAGTAGTTAAATTTGACAAAAACAATGTTCCCCCTGTTTGGTATGAATTTGCTTTATTTATTTATTTATTTATTTTTTAATTTTTCTTTAGTCTATTTTAATTGTAGTTCAAGAGGAGSTAGGAGACAGATGTAGCTACCTAATGAGAAGATTGTCCCTTCTGACAGGGTTACCACAAGTTTCTTGTCTTGGCCACTGCACAGAGACAGAGTGCTGCTTGGGTAGGACTTGGCAGAGTGTCTCTAAGCAAGTGTTTTTTCCAAAGATCATGTAAAATGAAGGGCAAGTAAACGGCTGCATACTGTCTTTCTCCAGTGCACTACTGTATACGTGTTTGCTGATTGAGCACTGAGAGGTAGTTGTCTTGTGGGCAGATTAGAGCCTTCTGTTATGCKTTAGATGTGAAATGTGCTGTAGCAACAGCCTTTAGAGGTGTGCTTTGGCATTCATAAAATTTTCATTTGACATCGTGAGCCTAGCTGACAGTTAAGAGCTACTGATGCTTCAAAGATTGATACGGGTATATTTCAAACCGAGACAGTCTGGTCAGAGGCTTCCATGGCCTGTGATGCTGTGCTCAGAGAAGTCCGGTGATGTGTCCATCATGGAGCTCTCTGTCAGGATACCTGTTCTGGAGGCGAGGGAAAAAAGTGTCGGTTCTTGCATCTCCAYGGTGAATCAAAGAGACCTGAGACCTCAAAACTGCTTTTGCAAGGGCTGAAGCCGGAATTCTTGTACACTTTCTCTACATATGTAATGATTAGAGGTAGAAAGTCATGCTGTGTGAAGCTTTATTTCTGAATGAAAATTGCTGCRTCAGTGATCTTGTTTGGCAATGAAAAGTATGTTCACCTAAAAYGTTTTATGTTTTGCTAATGAATGTAAGTATTATTTATGGAGTTAACAAAGTTACTCTTCAGTAACCATTCAGTACCATTTCTAAATTGGATCTTATTCTTTGGTGTTTATTCTAAGAAATAACATAGCTGACTGAAATTTATCATTGCTGCCTAAATGRATATTTGTCTGAATGGAAAATCTTGGCAGAATGGTGCTGGGTATCCTTCCTGCTTTCATGGCTTAGAAGATAATGTAGTGGATGGTTATCGCATTGTGTGCGTGTTGCAGATTTCATTTTGGAAGCATTTAGGAGCATGTACATTAAAAGAAAATGCAGTGACCTTGAAATTAGGTCTAGAAGAATGTCAGTAGATAATTGGATAGCTCTTCCATTGGGGTTGCATATGTGCATATATGGTTTGCTTTTTTTTAATTATTATTTTAAGGTAAGGCCTGTGTAGTTTTTCCAGGAACTGTTAATCACAGTGGTGTATTCCTCCTCCAAGAGATTACAGTACAATGTTCTGGGAGGAAGGGGATGATAATTCGTATGGAATAAGTGGGTCTGGCGAGTCAAAGTATTCACCTAACCTCTAGCTGYAGGATGTCAGTAGCATCCTAATCTAGGGATTGAGAGCATGGAGATACTGACCTAACTTGTGTCATATATAATAGAAGAATTCATGTCAAACTTTCTAGACCAATGTCTCTAATCCAAAAAAATGATACAGAGTATACTAGATCTCCTATGAAGTGATTTTTAATGTCAAAACTATCCATTCTGATAGCRGGAAAACCTGYACTTGCTRTGTTTTTTCTCTTTTATTTTTTTCTTCCCCTCCTACCAAAACAGTCATTTATGAGAAATGAGCAGTTCTGAATGAGGAAAAAAACTTTTTTTTTTTTTTTTTTCTTTTTAAATCTGTTGCAAGCATGGCAAGTGAGTTGCATGCTTTAGAGAAATTAATCTTATTAAAACGCTTTGTAATCAAATGAGAAGATTATTATGTTATCAGGAGCTTTAAGGCAATGAATTTATAGGTGCTCTGGTGACGTTTCCCAGCAGCTCAAAGGGGCACGTGCTTAATAGTGATGCAAAACAAAAAATCAGCACTTTGGTACATAAAGCAGAGTTATTTTGACCTAAATTCTTAGCTGTATCTAATGAAGACTCATTTATTTTCATAGCGGTCTTGGTGTAGATGAGAGCAGTTGTATTGAAACCACTGCATCTGCAAACAAGATGGGCTCTGTATTTCTAAAATTTCAGAGCTTGCCAGGGTGGTTGTGAAACCGGTTGTTTGTGCTCTTTCCTTGACTATTCAAAGAGTATTCACTTGTATTTTACTTGTTTGTGGCCTTTTTCAAAAACAGCTATGTTTAGCTCTTGGTTTTCTAGAGGATATATTAATATCTAAGTATCTGTAGTCTCGATCCTTTGGTTTCAAGACATTTCTTATCAGATACTTATTTTGTGTCCACCAGCCAAACATGAAGGCAATAATTATACCAATTAAATTACTCAGAGACCTTAAGTGGCTGAATAATTTTCCAACACTTGCTCACTAACAAAGCAGTTTTACTGATATAATCTTGAGAAAACGTAATTGCTTTTAAACTCTTGTAAATTAATATTGGTTAATGTGATATCCAATTAACAATCTGCATATTTCACTATGTTAATTTTCTGTGTCTCTTGTATGGTCCTAAAYGTGCTTGGGATTTTTTTTGATGTAGCTATGGCAATGTTACAATAATGGCCGTTCAAGCTTTTAAAACTGGAAATAGAATATTACTACACCTGAATCCTCAACATTAGCTTTTATTTTGTGGGGAAACTCTGAAATTAAGTTCTTTGGTCTAAAATACATGCGACGCAGGAAATCCTTCAGGTGTCTTACAGTAAAGGGACTGATAATTAGGATTGCAAAATGCTTTGAAGAGATCCATAAATCACTGCTGGCAGAAAAAACAGCCCTTCCCAGGGCCATTTGTAGCTCTATTGGCAAGTCGTGTTCTCGCCATCACGTCTGATGCCTTTAGCTCTTCTATAAGCTACACGTCAATGTGTTGTTTCCCCAAAATGTCATCACARTTGAAAGGGATGAGAGATGGATGCCCTGAAAAAGGTGAGGATCAAAGCTACAACAGTGATGTAGCTTTTTAAAGAGAGGAAGTATTAYTAAAATGCTTTACTGTCATGAAGCYGTTTTTAGGGGAATTTTTAGGAGAAAAAAATCTCAAAATCTGATAAAATATTATTTAATATGGAAATAATATATTGTGTAGTATGTAAGGGAAGAAAGGATCGATTTAAAACCCAGTCCTAGTGACTCCTGCACCTGATSTGTAATTCAGTCCATGAAGTAGATMCCCATGGGGATGTAGGTCAGGGGGGATGCGATTACTTTCATGCTAGGAACAGACCTGGAAGAAAGCTGGCAAACTGTGGAATGAACTTGCAATGCAGCTGACCGCACTAGRAGAGCTTTTACCTGAAGAATAAACYRTCAGTCTTTTGGCTTTTCTAGATTCTGGCCCACCAACCTCTTTTCTAGAAGTTTTATTGCCACAGGTGAGCACGCACAACTTTCATCAGAATTACTACCAGTTTATGAAAGGGTTTCTTAAAAAAAAAGTTAGCCATTGGTTTTGATCATTAGTTTTYCTTCAGTGACAAGCCGTAATGGAAACGGTGTGAAATCAAGTTTTCATAGAACATCTTCTAACATGGAGGAACCTTTGAACTGCTGGTGAATGTGGGTGAGCCAGTGATGAGCAAGATGAAAAAGATCTTTTGTTCTCTCGTCTCAGATAATACTGCTCTAAAGTCTCCTTTCTCAGGATCTTAATTTCAGGAATACCAAGTGCTAGTTTGGAGGTGCCTGTGACCTTATGTGTTAAAAGACAAGCTTTTACCTAAAGACACCAAGTGCTAAAAGGACTCCACATCTTTATCTTCAAAGRAGAGGAGATTTCAAAATTGCTGGAGAGAGATTAATTTGAAGATAAAACTGCTGAATGAGTAATGTCTTTCGAAAACTTGTACAAGGTTAAGAATGGTCATTCTCCCAGATTGTTGTTGTTATTTTTAGCTAGGAAAACAATACGAGAATGAAGTGCAAGTATCTTTTAGTAATCTCTCTGTGGGAAGGTATGTGGAGTTTTTGGGACTTCTGTTATTTTTATGTTTCCTTGATGGATGGAGTTTTCAGTATTTTTAGAATTGAAATTTGGTGTTGGTTTAATAAAATTATGAATAATCCTAAAGTTCTTCAGTATATTAAGGATTTAGAACTACAGTGGTTCTCTGAGGTCATAGTTACAATCATATCATATTGGCAGCAGCAACAGTTAAAAATTTTAAAAAGTATTAAGTTCCAGCCTAAAATTAGTCAGAGTTTTGTGACAAGACTGATAATGGGAAAGTTGCTCTACAATTATAGGCTTTGTTATTTTCACTTTAGATTTTCTTCCAAGCTAGTTTGTGCCTTTGCTCCTGTGTTACGCTGCTCCCCAGTTTAACTGACTTCCCTTTCCCTTGTAGTTGTTCCTAATTTATTGGCGAGGCAAAGACTCCAAGCTCCTTGAGTCTCCTGTTGTTAAACAAATCCCCTTCGATCCAGTTCATCAAACCTGGGCCTTCAGAACTGCATCAGATGAGATTCGACCCACTGCTGTTTCGCAGTCCTCGCTAGAAGCGTCTTGCTTGATATATCCTGGGAACACCTGAGTGCTGCTCTTCTTGAACACTTTGTAAACAGCTGAACCTGAAGCAGTTCTGAGGTTTTGAATCTGCTAGCATTTTTTCATTAATTAGCCCTTTAAAAATGCCTTAGATATGAAAGATTACTTTAGAAATAGCTCTAAGTTGCTCTAAAGCCTGTTTTTGTTAGGGCAGCCGGAGGTCCCTTGCCCCACTCGCTCCCTTGTGCTTTCCCTTTCTCGCCTGCCGTTATTTTCCTCCCTCACTGGCTCGTATCAATCGCCGACATTAGAGAAGATATAAAGGTAGCCTCAGAGCTGAACTCGTACTTCTTTAGAAAGCAGTTGTTTTGAGCTGTAAATTAGCTTGCTTTCTCTCCTTGTGATTCCTGACCCTCTCCTACCCTGTTTTCACCTTTCTCTTCCACACACCTCTAAATTTTATTACATATACCGATGATATACCCATATCATTGCGGTTCTGCTGATACTGTACCCTCCTCTGCCGTTACTTCTSTAATACATAACTCGAGCGTGGAGGCCGGGCGATGCAGCTCTGACTTGGTAACCCTTGGCGAGGGCAGAACCACGTTCCTGTGCCTGGAGCRCGCGGCACCGTCGGCGCTTCGCGGGCTCCGGGCACCCAGTTCTCGGGCAGAAGCAGCTACAACCGGTGCCCCCTGSTTCTGCCCTTGCTGGGCTCGCCGAACTCTGCCCGGAGTTCCTCTCCTGCACGAAGGCTGCACGCGCTAACAAATATCCTTGTCTAACCAACAGCGCGTGTTCAGGAGGCGGTTATTTAAACCAGATTACCCAGGAGAGTCACACGAATCTTTTAAAGTCCCTCTTCCCTTCCTGAGAATAATGGATTTTGAAAATCAGGTGCTTTTTTCCCTTTTTCTTGTTTTTTTTTATTTTTTTTTTTTGGTAATACTGGGGGAAAAAAAAAAACGTTAGCCATGTTATCCTTTTCTTTCCTCAGTAGTTACTATGGGAACAGAAGTGTGGGTCAGAGGGGGAAATCTGCAAAAGTGCTTTCCTTAAATTGTTCATGTTTCTTTTCTGTTCTATTTTTTCCTTTTTTTTTATAGATAGCTTATTATTGGAGTTGTAGCTTTCATTCAACTTTGGATTGTATTATTATACGTATTTCACTGATAAAATAAGTGCAGTGAGTGGCAAGAGCAACAGATGGAGACGTTTTTGCACTTTTTCTTTAGGGTTAATTTTTTTAATTAAATGCAGCTGTTGGGGAGATTTCTGCTATTACATATAGATGGAGTATTAAAGATGGAAGGTCCCACCTTCAGCCTATTTTAGTGCTACTTGAGAGTTAATCRTTCTGCTGCTGCTGTTTAGTGCCCTGTCTGTGTGTGTATCTTTCCTTAAATAATTGTATTAAAAGTTGAGTTGAACGTGGGTTTCGCTTGACCACTTAGTTGAAGCATTTCAATATGTGGTAATCACGGACCTCATTCATCTGTCCTCTCGGATAACAGGGCGGCTCTCGGGGAATGCGTAGGTGCATCTTGATGATCTCAGTAACACRCACTGAATCTGGCAGTTTGCAGGAGCGTGTACCACCGTGCTCCTAGAGCCTTTCCTGCTTGTGCGTGGAGACAGTTCTGCTGCCATCAGCATAGTCTCCGTTTCTTCTCTTTTCTTTCCTTTTTGAAAACTTTGAGTGGTGCAAGTCTGGAAGTGGCAATGGAGAAGTTAGAAGGAATGAGGAATATTTCATGGTAAGGCAGATGGACACGATGTTCATAGAGCCCATCTCGGCTACCCGCAGCTAGCTGATGGGGGCAATGAGATTCCTGCTCCATGTAGCAGGTTCAAGTATGTGTTAGCTCCAGCTTGCACGGACGGTTGCAGTTGCGATGGACAAGAGCATTGTGAGTGCAGAGGCAGAGTGTGGTGCTCACGCRGTAGCTCTGCCTGGTGCCTACCCCTGCGTGGACTTCTGCAGTTCCTTCTGCTAGAGACCGTTGAAAGTTTATGGTTAGAATCACCTTGGTGTCATTCTGGAGAAGAACAGTGATTCAGGAGTACGGAACTAGATTTGGAAAAGCAGGTTATGTTAAAACTTCACTATTGAGGCTCTAAATATCCTGTGTGCTGGGGTGCGTTGGAGCCAGTTGCTGGAGTGTAACCTGCCTGCGTGCGGTGTGTCCTGGAAGGGCAGCCRTGAAGAATCGCCTTCCAAATTAGAACTTAATAAAACTCTCCTGCTCTGAACGCTAAGCCCTACTCCCTGTGCGCTGAGTGGTTTCATTTCTTTCTCAGCAGTTGGGTAATGATTATGGCTCCAGATGCTGCAGCAGTGATAAAGAGGTAGATTAATTCCTCCTGAAAGGGCGTATGTTGCAGGGGAAGCTGGTCGGAGCGCCCGGCCCTGGCGCTGCCGTGGCCCTGAAGCTGCCTGGCCTGGCCTGGCCTCTATCTCACCAGGACAGTGATTTTTTTCATTTGCTGCTGAAATGCTTTGCTCTTGGCRTTGCAGCAGCCTGTTTTGGGCTGCTCTCTGTGTCTGTCCATAAAGCAGAGTCTGCAGAAGCCTCTGGGAAGGGGCTGATGCCACCCTGGTCCGTGTCACGGCAGCCGAGTGCCCGCAGAGGAGGAGCACGGTGAGACAGGGCTCGTTCGCTGCCACGGGGAGCGGCAGCTTCAGAAGCCTTCCTGTGTTGTGTTTGCATTGGTATCTCAAGCCATGKGACTTACTGAAACCCCCTGACACTGAGTATTGTGTTTTCAGAAGGGTAAACCAGCTTGGTATGAAAGACAAAGTCTTTATTTAGGTTTTTGYTCTCCTGTTGGGTAGGTAGATGCAAGCGTAGAATATGGCTCATAGTCATAGCCACGTGACGAAATACAGCCCTGTAAGATACTTGGTGTGTACTGTGTGTTACCTGTGCTTTTCACTGGTGCATGTCCTCTGGGGTTTATTCTGTCATCACGGAGATCCAGAGATCTTCAAATACCAATAGTTTATAAAATCTCCACCTGCCAGTGAAACATGGCTTAGTTCTCYGTCCTGTGACATTATGTCCTGTGACATAAATTGTGCAGGTGTGAAGCTGTCAAAGACATAAATGAATTCTGAGCCTGTGCCACGTTTAAGATATTTTAACCCCTTAATTGCATTCCTCTTTGTCACTAAGTAGTTGCTTTTTAGCTGGAACAAGCACTCATTTCTGGCTGTTGAAAATTTTACTTTCCAGACTTTGCAGTGCAGTATTAATAAATGGGGAAAATTATTTGCTTTTTAAAATAAAGCCTGATGTGCATATCTGAAACAGCTGCCTAGAAGTGAGTTACATTACAGGCAAGCAGCGAAGGGTGCTGTAATGACAGAACACTAGGAACTTAAGAAAATTAGTTAAATATATTGCACACAAGGTAGTGTTTGTGTAACATTTTCATTGCCATTTCCTCGTAAAAGTACTGTAATATACTTGCTCTTTTTAGTAAAGTTATAATGGTGAATTTGGGCTAGAATAAAAGCTAATTAAAATATTTACCACTCTGTRTTGAATGTATATGCTGTAAGACAAGAATAAGACACTTTCTCAAGCTTTCAGTATTTTCAATTAAACTAAATCAGTACTTTAATCGTTCTAGTGGAATCAAGTATTTCTTAGGCCAAATGCACCTACATCTTAAGTTTTATTGTTGTAAAGATTCTTGAGGTGTGTTCCTGATTTTAAGCTCATTGCCTGTTGGCACTCTGCTTGCAGGGTGCCGGGTCCTGCCTGATAGACCACAGATGTGTGTTCACTGCCAAGGTCTAGAAAGGTGCTCRGGAGTGTCTCTGCAGACTTCAGCTGCTCCTGTTTGTGCTTTTATGTTAAGGAAATAAAAATCCTCTCTATTTTATATTTCTTTGCAAAGTACAAAGAAAGCTGTGCTTTTAAAATATGCCCCAAATGTTGAAAAGCAGATGAAACAAATATCAGTTATGTTCAAATAAGATACACTGGATGATTTTCGTTTAGTACTAAATACATAGCAGGCAGTATATGCTGTGTATCTATGTATGCTAGTGTCCGTGTGCAAGTATATTTACCCATTATATATATATTGCCTATGTTTGTATATAGGTCTTATATGACTGTATTGCCCTATAGGCAGTGACACAGGTTGGAACGGGAAGCTTAGCTGCAGTGTTTTGAAAAGACTGAGGATGAACCAAATGAGATACAGGGAATCACAGTAAATGAAGCTGGGAATGTTCTCGTGCCCAAAAGGCCTTGCAAAGTGCAGTACTTAACAGCAATTTTTGCTTTGCAGATAGGTGAGCATGTCTCGGGTAAGTCAATATACGTGTGCAATAGAGGGTGAACCTTGGTGTATTGCACACCTCCTTTCACATGTACTGCTTTGAGGGTTCAAAGCACTATCAAATATTTTATTTATTTATTTGTTTTTGTTACAAGCTTTGGAATGTGTTGCTTGCCTTCATAGCTGTAGTTCAGGCAGCCCCCCAGGTTTCTGTCGTGGGTTTGGTGTCTGTAGATGGCTAATGCACTGCTGACCTGGGCTAGAACTCTCTTCAGCAAGGCACGCAGCAGGAGCGAATGGCAATTGGGGATCGCTAGCTGGAAAGCAGATGGAAAAGTTTAATTACACAGTTATCTTTAAACATTAGCATGTTTTGGGGAATTAAAACAGCAAGTGAAAACAAAAAGTTCTTTGTATTTCCTTCAGAAATTTTAAAAATATTTATGTGCTTTAAAGGCACCTTTTCCTGTACTAACTTCTGGAAGGTACTGTTCRTCTCTCTGTGAAATCTGTGTTACAGATGGCTGCAAAACTTTGTCAGAAATACCAGAACTTGAATAGTATTGTTAGTTTTGAAGTGGTTAATCTCTACAGTTGACATAAAAATGAAAAAAGATATAAATGTTTTCCTTTATTCACCTTTTTTCACTCTGGTTTCCTTGTCTTTGATTGATTTTTAAGTAATTGAGTCTGCTTGCAAAGTCCTCTAAATGATTTAATTATTCCAGCGCACAAGGCCCCAAATCGGATCTCAGGCTCTGTGATACAGAGTATGGAAGTGGGCCAGTGCGCGGGGGCGGAGGATGCCGAGCTGCTCACGCCCGACTCTATTGGATTATCGCGTAGACAGGCGAATTCCCCACGGACCGAGACTGAAAGATCAGGAGTTAACCGTAGTTTAATAGTTTAACCTGTTTTACCTGCTTAGTACGGTATCCTTGGGGTAGATATGTTTGAACGCTGTGTATGTGTCTTAGTGCATCAGGAGCTAAAGAGATGATAAACTCGCAGTGCTGTGAATACATTATGAATTAGAGCTGTGCTGAGTTCAATAGAGCGATTGCATGGAAAACATTACATTCCACTTTGTTTCCAATATTAGCAGAAATAATCGCTTTCAATCCAAAGCATGGGCTAATCGTTTRTTTATTTTTGGTTGCAGCTTTGAAAGGTTACAACTGCTCTCTCATCTTGCAATTGAGCAACCCTTTTGTGTTTGCTTCCTGCAGGATGTTATAAATGTTCTGTCTTTTAATCTTGGTGTTTTGGCATTAACTGTTTTGTGATAGTCTTTTAATTTGTCAGAGCTTTTCTCATCCCGGCATCATTTCTTATGTTCTCAGACATTTTAGAGTAGAAGTCCTAATTGTCACAAGCAAGAGATGAGGGGTTTTTTGTATCTATAAATCCTCTTTTTTTCCTACTTGCGCAACTGCCACCACTTCTTTTGTCCCCGAGTATGTGTCCTACATTACTAATCCCACTCGCCCTCATGCAGCATTTGTTCCTGCTCCATGTGAGGATCTTTCTTCCTTGGTCCCACATCCAGACCGACCATGACCTCGCAGGCTACGTGTCCTTTTTAGCCTGACCTTCTTATCAAGTTGCTCTTGGGTCTGTTCCCCCTGACCAAGGAAACTTCTTCTCTCCTGCACTCTGCTTTCATCTGTGCTTGGGAGTGCAACAAACTTCTGCTGTAAGTTATTGCTCGTGGGTGTTAATTGGTATCAGCTAGTTAGTTTAACCTCATCAGGCTCCTTTTTAATCAAGTAATTTGGGAAATGATTAAGGAAACATTTAGACAATTGAATTTTCACTATTAGGTTAGCAGTAATCAGKTGATTCTTTTAATAGAAAGGACATATGAGAAAAGAGGACAAAAAAGGAAAAATCCTATCAGTCTTTCTTGCTCTTCCACCTCTCCAGGTCAACAAGTCTGTTGGGTGATTGATTAAGAAACAGACAGACTTAACTCAATTTTTTATCTTAACGTGAGAGTTTTATAGAGACTATTTTTTAAGAGAAGCGTAGATATTTTGGCAAAGAGCTAGTTTTCAGAACTTTGGGAGCCATTTATTCGGTATTGATCACAACTTGAAACATTGGCTTTTAAGCAAAAGGACGTATCTCCTTTCCTTGGATTTGAACCCTGATTCCTGTTAACTGAATTGCTGTATCACCTGGGCTGCCCGTTGGCCCGTAAGTTTGCTTCACACATTGACTAACAAACCTACCATATTTTATATGAGTGAGAATTAAAAGGTCATTAGCTTTTTTTTTTATGTAAATAGCACTTGAAGCATCTGGAAAATATAACTTTGACTAAATATAACTTTGGAGTATATAACATATTAATGTTTGACGATAAATTATCAGAGCTTTTTTTCTTTTTATATCTTAACTTTGCCAAGTAACCTCAATGTAATTTATTGCTTATGGATTTTTTTTTTCTATTTATTATTATTTATTTCTGTCCTAACAATTTCTTCAGGTCTGGCCTGGGTGGTTATGCTTCCCAGTGCTCACAGGCTGTCCTGGTATTTCRCAGTCATGTACACGTGTTGGGGTCTTAAAGCAGGTATTAGCTATATTGTGATGACATAGGATATTACAGGAGAATTGAGATTGTTAATATATGACACGAATAATTTCAGATTTGCCTTTTTATGATGTAAATTTTCTTAAGTTCCCCATGAAACCCGCTTTTGTCTATCTGAACACTCTATTGATAAACTTCCCCTTAAGCATCCATACAAATTAAATGTGAGAACCTGCAGCTAAAAGAAATTGCTCCAAGGCAATGATTCACACGGATGAAAAATCAATAGGAGTTTCATTAAGGAAAGAAGGAAGGATAGACAGGTTCTTTGCTTTCCTTTTCTATGGAAAACAGAGGGAGAAATCATGGATCATTTTGTTCTCCTGTCCTTAGAAGTAAGAATCATAGTGCTGAGGGAGGTGTTTTGAAGCATGAATGTGGTTGGGGGAAAATATCTGCCACCTGGAATCCCTGTTGTTGTCTCCCTGAGTGTGTTTCCAAGTTGCCCTCCTTCGTGTCTTGCTCCCATTTGGATGAGCACCATGGGCTGTGTGTGGAGGCATCCCCTGAAGAACCTGCCTCAGGAACAGCATGGGTTTATGGAGCATCAGCAGTGCCCTGGGAGCTCCTGGTGGCTGCAGTGGGAGAAGCCAGCTCTTGAAATGCATTAAAAACCTGGCCCGTGTACGCACACGCAAGGAGGGGATTTGAGGATTTGAGGCAGCGGTGTATTGAAAATTTGCAGTGAGGCTGAAAAATATGCAGAGACTTGGCAGTGCAAGAAACTTTCCAAGGAGCTGCTTTCCCTTAGCTCTTCCTGGTTCCTGGTGTGTACTCATTCCTGCCAGTTCTATGCCTCTGTGAACGTGCCGATGGTGCCCTCCATCCCRCCATCCAGGTCACCCATGTGTGCACTAAGCAGCATTGGCCCCACAGTGGGTTCCTGGGGTCAGCACTGGTGACTGGCCTCCAGCTGGGCTTGGGGCTGTGAGATCTGCTCGTTTTTCCAGTCCCTATGATGGTCCTTATCTAGCCTGTACCTCATCCATTTGTCTCTGGGGATGTTGTGTGAGACAAGGTCAAAAAAGCCACCCAAAAGTTAMCTTTCCTGTTTACTCTGGTCCTGACTAGGAAGCTCCTCTCCTACATATTGATCAGCTTGCTCTTGTTTTGAGTGTGTGGGGCTCTTCTGAAAGGGAAAGGAGAGATCAAAGACACAAGTGGAAGCGTTAAGATGAAAAGGTCTAGGCTGCTGACTTGACTCATGAGCAAGAGAGTCCAAACYCATTAGTCTGTGTCCAGGGCTGAAACATTTGGGTGGTCAAATGTGTCCAAAATAACTCCTGCTTCCTGCTGCCTGTGATGAAGTGGCGAGCTGTCCAGCCCCACTATAACTTACCTTGCTCACAGTGGCTCGGTTTAGAGCTATATGGACTTTTATTTTTTTTTCTCAGGAAAAAGAAGTTTTAGTGCTGGAGTGTATTTTGTCAACCCAAAACAGAACCCCGGAGCGATGAAGCTCTCGCGGAGACGCCCCAATGTGCTGTTCCAAAGGAGCCATGTCCTCCAGGATGCAGGTTTCCATCCTCAGCCTAYCCCCACCACCAGGCCAGTGTCAGTGGCTGGGCTGGGCGAGTTGAGGGAAACCGTGGAAAATACAAGTGTGTTTTTAAGGGTTTTCTGTCGAATCTGCTAGCTGAAATGTGACGCATCCTTCATCAGATTTGGTGACTATGTGTGTGTAGGAGCTCTTGTCTCTTTGAAAGAGTGTGTTTGTGGCCTGACACAGGGACTTACAGCCTCTCTGCGGCATGATCCTGCAGCCTTGGGGTTTTTTAGTGTTGCTGGTGGTGGCCCATGTTAGATATCTTATGCCCTTTGGCTATTTGTCTGCTTGCTTGCGTTGAGTGCTGGGTTTCTGGTGTTTTGTCTCTTTTTGAAAAGTYTGTAGCTGTTGATCTGAGCATAGTGGGGCTGGCAGACCTGGCAGCGGGTCTGCTGGCCAAGACCGAGGTACTTCTCTAAGCCTGTTTAAAAAGCAGAGATCCTGGCATGAGCGAATGGTAAATACGAGCTGTGTGTCTCCCTCAGTGGGATTTTTTGGATGCCTTATAGGAGTGAAATGAGTGACTAAGTGAAATGCAAGTGACCTAGGGCTCTGACAGAGTGGTGGTGATGGTTTAAAATCGGATCACGGACGCTGCTACCACCCCGTACCATCTGCCCTGCTCTTTATGTGGATCCCAGAGCAGCAATAGCAGTTTTGTTCATGAATCAGCTTCTATAACACGTTTTTTAGCCTGGAATATTAAAGTGAGCTGAACTGGGGCTGATTCACTTTATCACACTTGGCYGAAGCTGCTCTGGGGGAGCTGGTTCTGGTCTGCGTGGCGTGTTATTTGTATCATGAAGGCCACCCTAAGCAATGTAGTTAGGCTGCATCCCTGCTCGTCTCTCCTTGCAGCTCTGCTCTGGGGATGCAGCTGGGCAACGGGAGCTGGCTTTGGGAGCACAACTGTGGATGTCTCTGCTCCTCACTGTTTAGCAAAGGAGCCGGCCCCAGACGTTAGTGCAAATGTGTCTWGAAACCCACAGGTGCTTCTGAGCGTACTTGAAGTTGTGCTGGTTCAGCACTCGGGCCTGCAGAAACGCTGCTTCTGCCTCCTCAGTTCCGTGCTCTTCGGCAAGCAAGCTCTTCTTTGTACTCGTGTATTTCTGTGGTATTGTATGTGGTCATGGGCTGATGTATTTTCATCTGCAGAGCATTTAGACYCTAATTTGGAGCAGTTTTGTTTGTTTTTTAGAGCAAAATTGGATGTAACTTGATTAGCAGAAGTCTATGTGGTGCACCATAAACCTGTGCTGAGTTGTGTTAGATACTTTTAAACAGTAATAAACATCTGTTCAGAGCTGAAAGTCCCTGGCCCCTAAAGCCCTTGGCCTGCCTAATGACCTGCTCACCTTTCCTGGTTTTTGAGCAGTAGCTAGTGAACAGATTGGATCAGATCTTGTTTCAGCATCATCTGTTTTCACAGCTGAAGCTCCCATATGATCTGATCATATAAATTATTTAAGATGCAGAATCTCTGTAACCAGAGCCTCTAGGAAAGGTTAAGGCTCCATCTGTTCTGCCAACCTTGAGGACTGTTCATTTCAAGGAAATACTCCCTGTTGCTGGATGACATCATTAAGAGTCAAGGAAATTCACAYGTGCCCCCAGTGGTCGCTTCATGCTTGTTTCAGGGCGGCGCAGACCTGGCTGCGTGGGCACCGTGCCCAAGAGGTGCCCTCAGCCCAAGTGCCCTGCGCKCAGCCGCTGCCTCGTCGGCCGCCTYGAACGCAAGCCMRGCTGGGCTGTGCGTGGGTACGGCGGGAGAACGGGCACCCGAGAGGCTCTCGTGCACCAYGAGCAAATAGTTTTTATATAAATAAATACATGGTACCTGCTTTGACTTGTTTTGGGTAAGATTTCAATTTAAAAAGAAAAACAAAAAAAGCAGTATTTCACCAATGTCACCCAGTCAAATGAGGAGAGCGGCTTAGCTGCACCCTATAACCAGAGCCCTGTGCAGGTGAGGAGAGAAGGCAAACGGCAGCAGGGAGCTGGGAACTCCTSCCCAGGTTGCAGCTGTGCGAGTTTGTGTCTCGTGGCTCCCCATCACAGAGGGCACAAGCCCGGCTGCTGAAYGGAGGGGTTTTTCCCTCCTTGCCTCTTTGCGCTGTGCCCTGAGAATTAACTTTTACACTGTTTTCTGGCATCTCCTCAAAACCAAACAAAATACCTACTCTCCATATGCGTTAGTGTATATATATTATTTATWTATATTCTRGATATTTAGGCAATGTATTTATACAATATAATGTGTTTTATAGACACATATATATAATGTATATGCACACATCTCTTGCATGGCTTCACATGTAGAGACYTAAGGAGTTTCTAAATTTGGGATAAGATTTTGAGCACTTGGGATAAAACTGTGAGAGTAAGGATGAAGTTTAGTCACGTAGATCAAAATTATAAATTTGTACAGCTGAAGTTTTAGAGCTTCATTTTTTTTTTTTCCTATTTGAATTATCGCAGCCCATCTTGGAGCCTTTTTCTTAAGGCTGGCAATTWCCCTTCAGTTAGAAACTCGGCACTGTGATGGATAAAATATCTGCTGTGTAGCTCTGGTGTGCTTTTCTAAATATAATAATTATGTTCTAGTCTTGCATTCTTCTGATACAAAAACAAAACAGAAGCACCGTATTCCTGCTCTTTTGCAGGAACAATAAGTATCAGCCTGAATAGGCAGTGTGTAGTGACAGCTGCCTCGTACCGTTCCTGTAACAGATTGTTTGAGATTTTGCTAATGGTCTCTATTTTGGAGAGATTTCTAGCTCGGAGCTTTTGGAGGGAAAGGAACAAACCAAGYTAAATACAATATTCTTTGAGAAGACTTTCAGAGAGAGGYTTTTGTTTGGCAGGCCTTCCTGGCCTCCTCACAAACTTTTCTTTTATTCYGGGGATAGCTCAGAAGGGGAATGAYTTTAGCTGCCATAGAGTCACATATTGGAGCCCAGGGCACTGCAGCCCCAGGTGGTGGGTCAAGTGGAGCTGATGTTKTTTTGGTGCAGAGCTGGWGTGGACGCTGGTGCAAAGCAGCTGCGGAGGCTCCTGCTCTGCTTCCCCCTGGCATCATGTGTTGGAATGGGGTTGGGACGRGCTGAGCTGCCTCCTGGGTGGGACCTTGCCGTGGGATCCTCCTGGTTTGGGCTATGGTGAGAGCTGCGTTGTGGTGCAGCCGTTTGGGGTGTGCGTGTTCCCCACGTGTGCGCAGGAGCTGAGCTACTCAGTTGGCATGCATGAATCCAAGATTTATCCCGGAGAGAAGAAAGAAATTAAGAGGAGACAGTTAAATCTCTTTTTATGCTTTTTGACTTTATGGGATTTTTTCCGTCTGTACCACGACTGTGGTTTTSTGAGCTGAAAGCTGAAAATATAACAGAACATAAAAGCTCATAAATTTCACATAAGGTAGAAAGGCCATGGAATAAATAAATACATGTACCTTTCAGGGAAAAATCTCTTGCCAGACACTGTGTGTGCTCGCATGGGCAGCGCCGTGTCCAGCAGCCAAACCTGTCCAGGAACCCCTCTCCAAGAGGAGRTGCTCCCAGGTGGCCTTGGCACGGCCAGGCYGTGCTTGAAYCTTACCCATGTTGACTGACAGCGTCTARTGCCGCAGTGATTTTGATACTAAAGAAGGARTTAGTGGGGCTTTTAAGAGCTGCGAATCTGCCTTTGCTGCCCTGTCWATATTTCCTTCCTCATGGTGCCTGTGCCGTGGGAAACCCCTTTGGGCACAGCAAGCACACGGGGATGTGGCTGAGTGAACAGATGGGCGCTGGGCTGGCCTGGCTTGGGCAGASCTCTAATGTTCATTCTGACATAAATTCTTAACAAAAAATGTAATAAACTCTTTATTAAAATGCATTAGCCGCCCATGATCATAACAGCCTTTCATGCCTTTTTTCTTTTGAAGTGGTCAGGCTTAATTAAAGTTAACATGGTGTATTTTTTTTCAAGCATACAAATGTGTTTTACTGCCTGTAAAACCATGGGAGATCCTTCTCTCCTTGGTCAGTTCTTAAAMACCCCTCATTAATTTTCTACAAGTGGCCAAATTAGTGGTAAAACGTTTCCAAGATCTAAATTTTGTTGACTGTRTTAAGTTTCTCTTTGCCTTTTTCAGAAAGGGAAGCAGGGAAAACCTAATATCTACTTGCTGCAGGGAACAGACTGCTGCAAATACACAGTCCGGATCAAACCGTGATCGAAGTGGCTCATTGATTTATTAAAGAGACATAATTAACCAGAACTATACATTCAGKACCAAGACACTATAAATTTATAAACACAGCTGTGTTCATTCTTGCTGCTTGAAAATTGGCCTTTCTGTTTGAAAAAGGGGCACAGGAATAGATAAGAGAATGCTTGTAGTTTATGAGGGGTTTTTTTAATACTTTGCCTTAAGTGAGGAAATACCATTGTCTTTTGAACAATGCCGATGGGTTCTGTTCTGTTTGCAACTTCCCATTTTAACCTTTGTTTTTATGCTCCCCATCTAAGATGTCTCACGCTTTCGGTGTGTTTGGAGGCACACGTGGGACCTGAGCTCTCCCAAGACGCTGTGGGTGCTGTGAGTGCCCCAGACTGTGTGATTGCGGCTGGGCACACACTGAACTCGTCCTCGTGGTCAGGAGCCTCTGCGGCACCACAGCCGGGGCAGGGAGAATCAAACRTCCTTCTGAAGAGCAGCTCGTGTGGGGCTGGGGCTCCCCAGCGCGCGGCGTCTGTGCACACGTTGCCTGAGACGTGTGCAGCAGGTTGGGACTCTGAAAAGGGCTCTGCTGGTTGTGCCCGTGGCCTTCAGGGRTGCCTGGAGCTTTCAGTATTGCTCGATGTGCGAGATGGATGAGTTAGGGTTTTCTGGTCAGGACTTCAGCAGCACCCGCCCCGGCTCCTTTGGTTCCTTGTATTCTTGGAACAGTCAGGTTATTCTTAGCGTTCATGCTAACCATCACTCATATTTTTTTCTTTTGTTAAATTTTGTGTTAAATCCTAGAGTCTAATATGTATTAGTTTTTATTATTTTTATATAGCTTTTCTATTGTTTTATATTTTGCAAATTTTTGTTTCTGTGAACTTAAAGTGTGCTTTTTTCTAGATAGGGTTTTCATGTTTACTTCATCAGTTTTCAGTGATCATTTACATTTCTTGTGTGTATGCTTGTGTACACACTTTTAACATCTGATTTGGGCTCAAAATTGTTTTACGAGTATAACCATATGTATATACTAGAAATTGGTAGATGCAGTCTTTGAATTATAATTTATATTTTCTCAGAATTTCTTGTAAAACGTAGACTATCACAGTGTCCCAGTTTCCTTCTTTCTGTTATGAATGCCATCAGCCATAGCTCTCCCCCAGAACATCCAAAAACAAAGTAGATGGAAGAGATATCCGAAATATTGACTGCAATTTCTGAGCTTTGTAAGAAAAGGTTTGCAGACAATTAACTGTGACTATCAGTAATTTTTTTGAAGTGTTATGTTATTTTGACTGAAYACCTAATGGTGTTATAATAGATGTCAACTCTTAGGAAAATGAAAAAATTAGAGATGAAGGTGGATTTTCGACAGCACAAAAGAACATTAGCTGTCTGACTCATAGCCAACATGAATGCAAGCTGAGTGCCAAGCCCTTTTCCTGCCTTCAAAAACCTCCATTTAGGAAGCTRACTAGTTAGACTCCCACTAGCACAAGATTCAGTTATTTTCACATTTCATGATAATTTCTGTTCTTGTTTATTAGCATTTTTTTCGAAGTTGAAGGTGATTGCGGTGGAGGGCCAAAGCCGAGGTTGGGTGAGTGCCCTGCTTTGCTTTGGGAAGCAAAAGCTGTGAGCGTCTTGCGAGGCTGTGAGCAGCGCTGGGAGCAGCCCCTTTCCCTGTCGCTGGTAGGAGCATCGTGTTGCAGCCCTCTTGGCTCCCTACAGTCCTTCCATGGAAGAGCAGACTTTAGAATAGCCAGATGTGACAGAAGTGATCAAATGGAAACTTGGTGTTTGTGTACAGACTTTGAAGAGAGCCTTATCTAGCCTCTTGTTTCACATAAAGACTGTTCTCATAATTACTGAGCCAAAGGAACCCCCTGCTGACAGCAAAAGGAAAAGCTGAGTGTTAGACCTTAGTTATGAAGCTATCGTAGGTGACTATTGTGACACAGSCTTGACCCTCTGGACTTCTACTTTCCCTGTTGGTGCTATCACTGCTCACTGGTTTCTTCTTTATCCTTTTGTATTTAAGGTTAGCGCACAAGCTGTGGACTTTGTTTGTGCAAGCAGTTAGTTTTTCCCCTTCTGAAGGATTATAACCCCATCTTTCATGGAAGCCCTAGATCTCATCCMACTGTTGAGTCTGCAAGAATTTCCCCTGGCTTTGTGAGGAGTCTTGGGTGTGGAGAGGTGTGTCTTTTATACACTGCCTGTTGACTGCTCCCTGTGGTATTTGTATATCTGTTCATTCATATAGTTTCTGCTAATTTATTTATTTTCATTAAAAAATAATTCTTCTTCATTCAATAAATAATTCTTTTGGCTTTGCATTGAACTGATGATGGTGATGGATTTCTTCAAACTTCTGGATTCAAAACCAACCCTGCCCTCTCCTAAGAAACAGAAGAGGAGAAAGGGAGAAGAGAAGGTGGGCAAATGTCTCTCTCTTGGACGACAGCACAAGGCTGTAACCCTCTTCATGTCTGAACCATGTGCCCTAACAAAACCTTTCATAGGGAGCTGTCCTTATAGAGCCTTTCTTTTCTGTTGTGCTCAAAGCTGTTAAATATCTCTCTTCCTGTTTTGAAAGAAAATAATATTGTTTGTGAACAGTTCTGCTTACCTTTTAATAAAAATAAGTAAGGCTTTTCAGTACTTTTGTTAGTGTCTGCTGGAGGTAACCTTATTTTGTTGCTTCTGTAGGGAGTGTTTGAAATACTGTTCCTGAAAACCTAAAGCGTTTAGTGGGCTTGAATGTGTGACCCAGAGAGGGTTTCTTGCCCTTTTGTTTAGCTGGGGTTGCAAACAAAAGCAGCAAGAACAGCTCTAAAACTTGCTTTAATGAGTCTTCAGTGGTATCGCTCAAATACTCTGCCATTTTCAGAGTTCCTAGCAGCTCTCTTAAGAGACTGGAACTGTGAAATGAAAAGGGGAATGGTCTCCCTGGGGAAATGGAGAGTGCATTGGGAATGCTGGAAAATGCACACAGATGACTATAAATAACAACTCCATAACATCCTGGTCACAGAGCAGAGGACCTAAAATGTCTTTTTAATTTCTGATGACTACAAATATGTCTTTTCTTGGTTATAATTAGAATTTTAGTGAATTTATTGCTCTGAACAGATGAAAGAGAAAGCTGCTAGGAAAACAGGTAATGCCTATATCAAACTGAATTTTGTTTCTCTTTTACTGAAAATGCTGTGAGCAATGTAAGACTTTGAATACCCTTTAAAGTGGCGTATTTGGGCACCTGTGTTTTCCAGGTCAATTATATATCACTACTGTGTACTCGTAACAGGTAGTAGGTAGGAGAACCAGAAACCTGGTGTTTTGAGAATCACAGGATCACAGAAACCCGGATTTCCTCTTGTATTTCTCTGCCAAGGAGAAGTGTACTTTGCTGCTTACTCAAATTCTTCCATAGCCAAGAGATGAAAAGAAAATTCTAATATCAGCTCTGTCATAGACCTTATCACAACCTTGCTGGGTAATACCCATCTGTTGAGCAGACTGATGGACTGAATGATAAGATGAGATGAGTGAAGCTATTGAAAAATAATTATTTCTTATTTTTCTTTATAGTAATCATAAAAAAATAGATCATTAAGACTGTTTTATAAACATGAATGAACCAGAAAATATTATGACAACATAAGTTACTTAAGATACAGAAATGAAATTTTTTGATGAGATTTATCTTCTTCCTTTAATTTGTACTCCTGCTGTACTGTAAATGTAATAACCATCAAAATGAAAAATGCAACAGATTGATAATACCATTGAGTTTTAATTAAACCACTGAATTGAAAAGGGCCCAGATGGATAACTGGAAAATGTAGTTATAACCTTGGTATGAAAAATGCTGGATTGTGAGTGATAYGTCTTATAAATAAATGCTATGCCAAAAATAACCTCATTTTTAGAACATCTTCCTAAAATTAATCATTTAAGTTTCTAAAACAGATGGTTTCTAGATTTTATTTAATTTGGCTGCCARACACTTATTACTGTGAATCAGGAAGTATGCCTTGAACAAATCCCCATCCACGAATCTGGTCCTGCGCTGAAGCTTCCTAGTAAATAGATGAGTAGTGCCGAAGCATGGGAATTGTCAAATGAGTAAAATGACTGCTCAGTCTATTTAAATGTTGAAATTCCATTAATTTGGCACAAAATGCTTAATACACAAAATGACTCAACTCTTGGAACATGAGATAATGTGAAACACTAGCAAAGTAACATCAAATCTTCTACTGTTTGAGTTTTCAAATTATATTTTAAGTGGAGGCTCTTAATGGAAAATGAGCTACTCGCTGAAACRTTTCTTGCTTCATTTCTTTTCCAAGTATTCCAGTTAATATTTCTGTCACTAAACGCGCTGGTGTGTGTACTCATGCCCAGGTATGTGTGCACAAGTGAGGACATGGCTCTAGTTCTCCCAATTTTATTTTCTGGTTAAGACCCCAGATGTTGTTATCAAAGAGAATCGTGTCTTCAGCTATGCTGTATGCATTTTAAAGAGGAAAGCCCTAGTCTAATTAAATTAGCTGTGATCAAATCCTGAAGTTAGCTCAGAAACTTGGAGAAATCGATATCTTGTTACCTTCAAAGCTGGTTATCTGTACCTTGTCATGAATTCATTTTAGAAACTTTTTATGCTAAATATCGTAAGAATTGATCTGAAGCTGCAAAAAAAATTGGTGATCAATAATTGTCTTCTGGTCGGAGAGGAATTCATTAAATTTTATGTGTATTACATTGTCACATAGTCTTATTGAGCTCTGTTCTAATCACTACATTATTCTTGACTGAGAACACATTAGCTGTAAAAATTCATGAAATGAGAAACATMACATTATAAAGACTTTGTTTAGGTGCTGTTGCTAATGGGTTGTGCAGAACAGTGGAACACGCTCTCATTTCCCATAAAGATGCATTTATGTCTTGCATTGTCTTACACTTAAACATGGATAACTTTACTATTTTATCATTATGTAAAGAAATTATTTCCCAGTAAATTCAGAGAGACATAAAATACTTCCTTGCCTCCTAGAAAGATTTAACAGGCTTTTTCTCCTCCGTGCCAGAGTATACATCTTATCTTCAGGAAAAACAAAATTTGAGGCAAGATTTACAAGGTWGAGCATATCGTTCAGAGGAGTGCTTGAACAAGATTAAGTCTCGCTGCCTAGACTTTTACTGCAGTGATCCCTGGCGTAATTTTAGAGGGATGTTGGTGGTGATTTAAGTTATGTCTCTTCAGACTGTTCCAATCATCTCTTTCAGCTGTTGGCCCCGCGGCGCTGGCTGGAAGAGGGTAGTTTAGGGGATGAAGTAGCAGATGAATGCTCGATAGAGTCCCTGCTTTAATAAGGGGTGGAGCGAGTCCTCAGGACTTCATCTCCTCCCCAAAGCTGGGAGGGAAACTGCTTTATGTCCTGCTGCTCCTGCCATCCTTAGGCCCTCCTAGGGCTCAGGGCTTGGTTTTTTTTCCTTCCTCGCAGCTTTTCGGGCATGCATGGAGCGAGTGCCCGTGCACTGTCCCTATACATCCATCTGCCGGGAAGGATGGACTGAACCATAGTTAGTGCTTTGCTGACTGCCGGGTCCCTCTCCTGCTGCGCTCACTGTCCCTTTGCCTCTCTTTCTTTGTCCTTTTTCTTGTGCTTTTGGGCACATTCCAGCTTCCCTATGCAGTGTGGAAAACAGGAGTGGTTGATGTTCACGTTCAGTCCCTTTGCTGCTACTTCAGCTTATTTTGATGATTCAGGGGAGCCTACACATTATGTAAATTGTACAGAAAATATGACTGTCTATTGACAAGACAGGGAGAAAATATGATCCCGGAGAAAAGCGAAAGCATCTCTTTTACCCAGAATAATAAATAATTAAACCTGACTTGAATGAATTATCAGAAAAGAGTACTTAATAAATATTGACTGATATTTAGCATTATTGTAATAAAGAAAATCTCTTTTCGGTGTAGCGRATGGCATAGAATACACACCTAAATGTAAAGCTACTATTTATAAAGTGTGTATTTAAAACAAACATTTAAACATTTTAAACAACCAACCCCCCTATGCTTTCACGTGCATTTACACCCTTGTATCTTATTCAAGGTCACCTCCCTTCACCTGCTGGCGACACCTCCTGATGCACCCGAGGCTCCCGTTGGCCTTCTTGGCCAAAGGGCACATTGCTTCTTCAGTGCCTGTGTTGGAAAGTTGTCACCAAAGCTCTGCAGGAACCTCCGGGGCTGGCTGGGCTGTGTTGTCTTTCCTGCAGGTATCAGGGTGGCTCAAGGCCCCCACAAGAACCAGGGCCTTTGATGGGGAGGCCACTTCCAATCTCTGCAGAAGTCCTCATCCCCTTCCTCTTCCAGATGAGCTGGCCTGCAGCAAACACCCACGGCAGCATCTTTCATTGTTTTATTTAAAGAGAGGAGCAACCTGAGTTAAAGTGTTAATTTTCTGAGCAAATCTGATTGAGGTTAGATAAAACTCAAATAGCGCATTTTTTTTTTTCTGAATGGCAAACTTGGAACAGAATCACTAAAACTGTTACGAGAAGGGGTTTTTTGGCTTGTTTTTGGTAATGTGGTTTTAATGGATTTGTGTCAGAATTTGAGGCAAAATTCACATTTATTACTGGAATCAGAGTCAGTCTTATAAAGCAAAAGATTGCCATCTGTGTTATACTTGAAACTTCCCTTGCCAGAACAAGATGACTGGAGGGTGATAAAAGTGCTGGCTGGAGGAGGCTGGCTTTTCTCAGACGTTGTTTTAATAACCCAAAGCATTTCACTTGCTGTTAATTGAACGTCGTGCAGTAATAGTGTATTGCGTAATGAGTTAGTGCTGCCTGTATTCTGTAAAACAAATCTAATTTGCGTGTGCAGATGATGTTAATCTTTGGACGCGCCGACTTTCACGATGCTTCATCAAACTGCTCTTCCTGGAAGTGGCCCCTCTCGAGTGTGTTCTTAGGAGGGGCTGGCGGCTCGCTTCGTGCAGCTGCGCCGGTGCGAGACACTGTCAGTCAAGACGTGTTTCGTGCCAGCCTTTGAGCACGGCAGATCTTCATTATGCTGGTGACAGGCGGGGTGGTTTGTCCTGTACCAGAACTAGGTAGCTCCTGCTCCATTTCCATTGCCTGAGTRCATGCAGGTCTCGCCCAGCGGCGTGATGCCTTTCCCTGTACTGCTCTGGCTAAACTAAAATCTTCGTGTGAGTAGTCCCTAGGAGTAGCTCTGTGATGCCAGCCTTGGTCTGTCTTGTTTCATTCCTTTTGTGTCTTTGTGTCTTTAATACTTTCACTGAATTTTGCAGTAAATGTGAATCTGATCCTGCTGCCCTCCTTTAGGTGAGGGAGTAATTTGGAATTAATGGAGAGTAAAATTTAGTGTTGAGTTTTTGACATTCAGGGAAGTAATGAGTGTCTGTGTTGCAGTGGGGGTATTTTTAAGCAAATGTTATTGGGATGCGACTGTTTGCAAGTTTTTCTTTTATTTGTGAATATGAGAAAGCGATAGAAATGGCTCCAGGAGGGTGCTGCCCGTTGGCATACAGCCTCTGGTGCAACTTCAGACACCTCGCACAAGGGTATTGTAGTGCAACACGCACAGCATTCCTGTTTTTCTTCCCATGCCCTTTAATCCTGTGAAATAAAGAAGGGCGTTTAGTCCTCAGGACTTCAGAGATGAAAGAGCAAAATATTGAATCACTAACTCTAYGTGCCTGAAGAGTAGGAGATGCTTTCACTAGGAGAAGAGTGACTGTGGAGCTCTGAGTCGGGTCTTTCCCAGTTTTGCCTACAATCCGTCAAAGCTTCTGCTCTTTGCTAATTTGTTTATAAGGCAGGTGTCGTATGTGAAGTTTCCTTGACAGCACGTCAGGTCAAAGATAAAATCAAGCACAGTAAAATTTACTGAACAAAAACGGTGGTAGACTGGCTGCTAAAAAGCATCTGGCACGATGAATAGCAAAATGTATTCTGTGATGTATATGAGAAGAAGAAGAAGAAGAAGGAGGAAAAAATAATCTCAGTCAGTAAGAGAGTCTTTAAAAACTTTTTCTTTTCTGCAGAGTGAGAAGCTCCCGGGCGCTGAGCATCCTTGCTCCTCTTTCCACAGAGTTTTGAAGCCGGCTCCACCAGCAGCTCAGGGAGCAGTGGGGACATTTACCAAACAGATCCCGGTATTTCAGGGGCTCACCTGGCCTAGCCTGCTGCAGGTTAGACTTTTATGCTTCCATGGCATAGCTCTGCAAGCTAAGCCGGAGGGCTTAGTTACAAAGCACAAATAATAGCAAAAATCTAACCTTGCTGCTCCAGCAGCTGGTTTAAGCTCCTATAAACTCTGGCTTTACGGGAGGACTTGTACTTGTGTAGGTATGGTGGCAGGCGTGGGATTTTTTTATTTATGCATGTGTATATAAAGATGTATACGACTGGGACTTCTTAAGGCATGGAAACCAAGTCCCTTTAACAGGTTTTAAGAAGTTGGGGGATTTTAAAGGTGGGAGATGAGCACGGCTGTTGAGCTGTGCATTATCCAAGGAGCCAGGGAAGTGCAAGGAGTGGCGTTTAGCCACGACAGTAGTGAAAACTTGAGGAACTATTTCACCAGCRGTGTAAACCACCAAGGGTAAAGATGTAAACAGATGAAAATTTTACCTATGACGTGCACTGTCCACTCTACCAATATGGCATTTTATGCCAAACTTTTAAAATCATCTGATTGATTGATGTAGCAATAAAGGGACATTTAATAGAGCAACTAAGATAAAAAGCTGTGCCTGGCACTCTTTGTCATGTTAATAATGATCCTTGCAACCTATGGAGACCTTCTGAAATGCTGAACGCTCAGTACCTAGAAATGCTGTCTGACAAATCTCGCTGCACTTTGAAATTTGCTTTGAGTATGAGGAGACCAATTAAAACAGAGCAGAACTTCTGTATTTTCGTGTGACCTTGTCATTGTATGAGAAATTGGAGTCAAAAGAAACCAGAAGAAATTGACCACAGAAAGGTGCCCAGACCCTTAAGGACATAGAGTGCTTTCCTGCTGCATGATGTTGCAGTTACTGCCGTTGTTGCTTTTTCTTGTTACAAAGCATATAAAAGATACATTGGTTGGTTGTTTTCATTCATAAATGCCTGGACAGCAGTCAAGTGTAGCTCGTTACTAACCTGTTTTTTGATCTGTTGGTTTATTACAACAGGAAATTTACTGGAGCAACRGAAAAGCACCAGCTTGTTCTCTGCAAGGAACTTGTGTCTCTTAGGTTAGTGGAGCRGTGTTGCAAACAGCCCAAACAGCAGTCAGTTGGAGCTGGATCTTTTGGGAATTGYATCCCTGTAGCTGAGGGCAAAGTTTTGTCTTCTAGAAACTCGTTATGTTGATGAGGGCAGAGGAACCTCCCTGCTTTGGGGCTGGGCAGAGCTGAGCCCCGGCCTGTGCTGGATTCCGGCCATCGGGGCTGTGCTTCGCACCAGGCTCTCGGGGGCTCTGCGGTCCCATCYGCCACGGGACCCAGGCGCAGGTGCAGCCCCTGCAAAAGGAAAGGGGAAAAGAAATGTGCTGGCTGGAAGGCATCATGTTGTGGACTGTTTATTCAGCTGAGGGATGTGGACGTTGAAGTCTGAAAGCTCTGGATTGCTGAACTTTACTTCARGACAAGCAGGGAGGTCTTTAATTCACTCGGGCATTTGCAGACTTGGACATGTAGGGCCATTTCCCCCCCTATGTTTTCAATTAAAATAAGATTTTTCTTTTTTACTCTGTACTGCAGAGCAGTTCATTGTGAAAAGCAAGGAAGAAACTACAAGTTACTGTAATGTTACAGGGTGTGCAACACGTTATGGACATGTTATAGGGTTTGCAAAAACAGTGAGGGTTTGGCAATAGCAGGGTCTGGCTTAACAGGKTTTATGTGTGAAGGAGAGAATCAGTTTAAACCAAAGACTTGAGGAATTTGTTCTGGTGTGTCCAGGTGATGTCAGTCAGTGTAGTATTTCTTCTAGAGTTACTTCACTGGGYTAGTGGTATTTTGAAGACATGGAAATCTTAGTTGGCTTTGAGAGTAAAGGGAAGATGAGTAGCACTGCTTTGGAAGGACTAGAGCTGAAACTTGTACTGCTTACTTTGGAGCCCAATATTTGGTGCTATTGGCAGATGGGGGGATTGCAGCAGTGTGGAAACCACATTTGAAATCCAGATTCAAAGTGATTTTCTGCTTAGGTTTCTGTTGAGAAGAGTTTTCCCCGGGGAAGGCCGGAGCAGACAGCAAGCGGAGGGAGGGCTGCCTTTGCTGTTGCTTTTAGCCCCGGGGCTGTGTGACATCTCCCACCCAACCCCAAGGACCTCCCCAGCCTTGAGCACCTTGGGGCTGCAGAGCCCGTTTCAGCATCCATTCCTCCGTGCTGGTGAAGGGCTTAAAATCAGCCCAGGTGATTTTAGTGCACGTACCCTATTACAAGCACAGCATGTCCTGCTGCCTGTAGTTTGGGGGATGTTTCTACCGAAGCAGCTGGAGAGTGTGGGGCTGTTCAGAAAGCAGCTTCACGGCCCCTGCCGTCCGTGGTGGCTCCCGGGGTGCGAGGCTTTGCAGCGCGTGGGGCACCTCGGGTTTGCTTCCAGCAACGCCTACGTCTTCCCTAAAGTTATTCTGCACCCTGCTCCGTGTCCCTCTTCCAGGGCAGGAGCCATTTCCCTGGCATTTCAGTGCTTTTATCCCTCTTTTTCTGCTTGCACTGTATTTTCTGTATGGACTGAAGACACTAATCCTGCAGAAATCTCTCTCAAAATAATAACTACCAAGGTTATTCCAAAAACAGCTTTGCTGCCAAAAGGCTAGTTTTGTTTACACTCTTTTGGTGAACAAAACAAGCTATGGCATTTTTATAATGTTAGTTTTAGTATTTTGCTGTTAGAGAGATACATAAACATGCTTCATTTGCTCCAATGCTGCAGTATCCCAGGCTTGGCTTTAGATCGCTGCACTTTACTAACAAAAATTAGTTATGTGCGATTGCTCCTCCGTGAGTATCTGCGCTCTGCTGTAAGCCAGCTGACAGAAAGGGAGTAAAATAAACACTGTGAAATCRTAGGGCAATTGCAGGATGTAAATTCCTCAGTATCTATTTAGGACATTTGGACATAATATTCTACTTTTAGAAAACAGTTTGGTTTGTACACTGGCCAGCGATACGAGATGATAAAGTGATTTCCATTTCATAGAAAAAAAACCCAAAAACATGATTTACCAGATGTGGGCTTGAAGAAACTCTTTACTTTGAACTTACATTTGTGGAATTGAATATCAAGCCAGAAGGAAAACGCCTGAGGTGTTAATGTTTAATTGGCATTGAGTCATGCTGCTGGTGCGGAATTTTCTTTTCTTTTTCTTTTTTGTTTTTTTCTTTTTAAATCCTAAAAATACAGAACAAAGATATCTAAGTGTTGCAGTGACTTTGACAGGCATCGAGTCAGGCTGCAGAGCGTTGGGTTTGGGGACACAATGCTCCGTTTGGAACTGGCGTTAGTCAGTTAAAGGGAAGGCACCAAGAGAGACGACGACTCTGTCACCAAAACGGGCCCGGGGTGCAGAGCCAGGCTGCCCTGCACCTCGTCTGGCCAATGTGAGCCCGGACGGGTAAAGCCTCATCCTAGACCCCTTGAGATGTGCAAGTGCTTGGTGTATCCATGCTCAAATAAGCATTAAATTGCACGAGAATTTGTTGCTGTTTGTAATCGGCCAATGTTGCACAGCGAAAGTTGCTCCAGCTGCTTTTAGGAAAGCACCAGCTCGCTGTGGTTACCCACTCATCTGCCAAATTCAGGCCGTGATGAGTTACTGCACAAAGTTAGCTGCCTAGTCTTTTTTATGGCAAGCAGAAGTCTTTGCAATTTATGGGTTTTTTTCTACGTTTTGCAGCCCACATGGAGCTTCTACTGGTCCAAACGGAGGAGGGCAGCCCTGGGTGAGGGCAGCCTCGAGCCACGTCTTCCCTGGCACACATGCTTGCACARCCCACTTGTAAGGTGGCTTCGATCTAAGATGACCCTAATATTTTCTTAGAGGAACAGAAATAATTATCTGGAAACATATTATTTCAAAGGAAATGGTTCTACCTTCTCCCACAAACAGAGCAGTGGGGAAAAAAATAAAAAGAATCTTGACAAATTGTGCCTTTCCCCAGGAAATCTGTTTGTTGCCATTGCAGGTTTTGAGTTGTCACTAGCGGATGGGATTAGAGGAGGAGAGATTCCTGCTGCAGGCCTCAGGAGAAAAGGCATCACCATGGGGAGCTGACGCGAGAGGAGAAGCGTAGCGTYGGCACTGTTAAACCTGCTTAGGGAGGCAGCGCCCTGTCAGTCAGTGTCTGCTGCGAGGGGACCTCGCGGGTGTGATTCCCAGGACCGTCTGCAGGAGCTGCCTTGTGTTTGAGCAGCCTCCTGCCCTCTCCTGCTGTCCGCATGCCCCGCGCACCCTCTCGTGTCCTGCAGGTTGGTGCCAAGTCCCTGCAGGGTCGACAGCAGAGCAGAGGCTGCTGCTCTCGTCCCTTGGGACYGTTAGAGCTGAGTAGGTGTCTGGAGAAAGAGGCCGTTGGCTTTAGCTTGTGCCATCTGGTGCCTCTTCATAAGCCTCTTCCTGTGCCAACAGTTTTCTTAGCTCCTTATCGGTATTTTTCCTAGACCTTTCCCCCGCCCAAGTTTTGTCTGGTGTTTCAGATCTTGGGTCTCATTCAGTGGAGCTACAGAATGCGTAAACTGATAACAAAAGGGTGTAAACAGTGGCTGTATTTTGTCTATGTTTGGAAGCAGTTGTGTAAACAGCCATTCGATATAGACTGTCTTGCTAAGGATTTATTTCTCAAAATTCAATATTTTTAGAGCATTGTGGTTTTATCCTGGTTAAATGCAGGTTGCTAAATCAAAAGACACTCTAAGATGGAGTAACTTGGACTAAAACAGTGGCAATGATAGTGTATCCTCATAATGATTGCTCRGATTCTCAGGGGAAAATAGGGAGAAACAATGAAATGGGAAATAAATCACAGTCTGGCACCCATCAGCCTGGTATGTGTTACCTTTCCTGAGCAGGTCTTGGGGTGAGGAGCATGCYGAAACCTGAAAGGCTCTTCTCTGGGCAGAAAAGAACAAATTCAGCTTCAGGATGAGAATAGAAGGAAGGACAAGGTTGGAAGCGGAATAATTTGTTTCACAAGCTCAGAGGTGGAGGTAAGAGCAAAAAAAATTTTATGAAAGAACAGGATAAAATGTTAGCACATCGAATCCACTCATAGAGACTCATTGTTTTGATCTGCCAATCTTCATGTTAGCATCTTTGGGTGAACAAACAAATAATTATTTGTGGTGGAAGGAGATGTTTTTTGGGATCATTTTAATAGGAGTTGTCGCACTGTTGTGAAAGCAGAAGAATTAGAGGTGTTGTGTTAAAATGGTTGGGAAGCAGAGGCAATAACCCAGAGAGCTATTTTGAGAATGGGAGATTTCATCCAGAAAGGGAAAAAAGCTGCATAATCCATTCCCCAAAGAGGTGGGGAGGAACCGAAAAGGGTTCGGGGAAAAGGTTCTTCTGCAACGGTAGCACCTACCGACTGTCTTAACTCCTCRGGTATTTGCAAAAATGTATTGAAAAATTCCTGCAATTTGTTTCAATTTTGTAAATTGGAATAGTTGCTGTAGAACAGAAGGCTCCCTCTTGGTTACAAGCTCTTGTTTTTACTAACAAAAATCAGTTTTTATCATTCTCTTGGGATTTTAATTACATTAAGAAATGATTAGCCCTAATAAACTTTTACAGTCTGTGATAATTATAATCAAGTAAGATATAAAAGGATAAAATTACAGAGAAGCAAATGTATTCTTGTTCATTAATTAGCGAGCTATCGAAGGCATCGTTGCAGATGGTAGTCATTATCTGTGCTTTAGGGCAGAGCCTGGCCATTGCACTGTTGCAGCCTAGAGTATTTGTGCAGTAAATATATATATTTTTTAGTTACTCCCGTTTCAGTAAATGCATCTGAGCGTGTATTTATAAACGTGTCCCAACTACTGCATGTTCTGAGTTTCTTTTCATATGTGAAAATGTTATCAATAAAGGGGTTACTGGTTCTTTTAGTAAAACTCTAGCCCTGTACAGGTCTTGCCRGTGCAGGTGTTTCACAAGTATGGGTACTTCAAGGGCTGCTGCCATTGAATGCTCTGAATAAAATGCTGATAAAAGGTAGGACATCAAACAAGTTGCTCAGTTGTGACCTGGGGCAGTAGAGGGGAGTTTGGCATAAGCAGCATTTGTAGTTACCACTGATTTTTTGGTGATGTTTTGTGAGGAAGAGCTGATGTTCTGTGGTATCACCYGGTCACGGGACGAGTTTGTGCAAGAGCCTGCCCCCAAAGCTGTTGCAGGCATTGCAGTAGTTGCAAAGGATGCAGAGCTAGAGATCCAGAGCAGCAAATTTCCTTGATCTAATGACAGATGACTCTGTCATGTGCAGTATCAAGATAGAATGCGACATTTTTGTTGTACGAAAAGGTCCCCTCTGGTTAAATGGGCATCACAGCTCTCTTTGATTGCACGAAGACTTTGATTTTCTAAATCCTGTAAAGTGGATTTAGGTCCCAGTTTCCATTTCATTGATTAAAAAGTTAAATTTAATTGCTTATTCAGTGTCTCCTTCTATTTTGCTCATTTTTATCAGTGAAATACAGGCCCACATCTTTGACTTCAAACAGCTACATTTGCATAATCAGCACATTTGCCATTCTGCCTCGCAGTTTACTTGCAGGTTGAGCCGGGTGGGCCGCCGTGTGGTCTGACCACAACAGCTAACCACTCCTTGATGGACATTTGGGATACTATGGTYATATGGATCAGGCGTCAGTTGGAAGCGAGTCCAAGTTGATATTGTCGTTCTTCCTGTGCCCTCTTAAAAGAAATTATTTAACTGTCTGATACTCATTTTGAAATCCATGGGCATCCCTTGAAAGGTTTCCTGACGAGGTGAGTTCCATCAGTTAGATTCAGTGGCGGGCCCCACGTCCAGGAGGCAGAGCTGGAGGAGGAGCAGGACGGGTGCGGACTGACCAAGAACAGGATTYGGCAACCTGGCTCTCCCCCTGGGATGTGATGCCAGGAGCATTGGTATGGAGCGGCTGCAGGTTGGGAGCCCTGACACTGTTAACCCCATGAGCTGAGAACATGGATAGAGCAAGTGAAACACGTGGGGTTTTTATGTTGAAAAAGCGTTTGTTCTCCTTGAGCCAACAAATGCTTGCGCAAAAGACAGGAAAAATTATGAATTCTCCTGCTTGCCCAAACAGTTCAGTTGTCTGGGGCTTGAATTCCCTGAAGAAGGGAAGCCTAGAAGATTTTGCAGGAAGCAGCAGCTGTTCTTCTTCCCTGGGGCCCGGGATGTGCCTCGTGATGGGCACAACCGCCCATCTCCTATCAGCGTGATTGGCACCCGSTGACTTGTCGTAGCAGTCCAGCTGTTAAACACTGTCATCCTTCAGGGTCAGATGACATATGCTGCTGTTACTGCTGCGTGCCAGTTACGCCTATACTGAATTAATATGCCAAATAGTATTTTTGTTCGGATTATATAAGCAGTTTCTTTATAGCTGCAGGATTTAGGAGTTCTTTAACGTGGCCATAAAATGGTACTTCCAAGCCTTGCTAACATTTTGATGGGGAAGATCTGTGTGCTTACAAGGAAAATTAGAAGGTAAAGAAACTACAAGCTTACTGTTTTGGATGAGCTTATTCACTTGACAAAACACGAGGAGGACTTTAATAATAGCCTTACTCTAAGGAAGAGTTTATAAGAATGCTGTGATCATTTGGTATTTAAAAAAAGCTAAAACCAGCTGCTATCATAAGCATCTTTGTCATGCATATTTTTTTCAATTATTACACACGAAATTAAATTCTTTGAGAAGATTTGTCTTCTACATGAGAATATGTGGAACACCAAAGATTTTGAACTTGGCAGCCAAGTCAGAGATAACCTTAGTGAACTTGTTTTAGAAAGACTTCGCAGCACTTAATAAATGGAAATAGTGTTTCCAACAGGACTTGTGCACAATTTTGTAAAATGTCTTTCCTTTATATCTGTATTTCTATTAATGCAAGTGTCTGAAGATGAGTTATTCTTAAAGCTCAGCCATGTCCCAGCAGTGTGGTACAGCAGACCCTTGTGTGCCCGCATGGGTGCTGTCACCAGTGGTTTTGCTGGAGCTCCGATCGTGTCTGCCTTGTGACACTGTGGTCCCGCCTCTCCGCTCGTGGTGGCAGCGATAGGGCTGCAGGCTGCGGTTCCAGGAGTGAAAATCCACACAGCTACATTCACCAGCAAGGAGGGAGCATTTCAGAGCTCTGAACAGGGTCTGTCTGAAAGCAAATTCACGCTTGCTGTCTTCACAGTGCTTGTCCCTCTGTTGTCGAACTTGACTTTAGATAGACTGGCAGGAACTGGAGGAGATCTTCACCATGCAGAGGTATCTGATGACTTTTCTACAGAGTATTTCTTCAAGTGTCTCCCCCTTGTCTCTGCCACTCATCGCTTCCTGAGCCAGTGCTTTCTGTTGGGTAGCTTTTCTGTAGGCACAYGGAGAGAAATATTTACTTAAAACTTCCAGGGCTTCATTTTTGATGTCAGGCATCTATTCCCYTGCACCTCAGCATGAAGGAGTTTGTCCCCTGCCTGAGGAATCTCATCCTTTGGTCCCACCTGCCTCTCCTTTTGCTTTTTATAATCCCATTTTCTTTATTGCTGCCTTATCTCCATCTTGGCTTACAACGGAGCTCACTGCAAATTCTCCCTGGGGAGCTCTGCTATGGGATGATGTAGGGCCACGAGAGGTCCGCGAAGCCTTGGCTCCATTTTTCTCATGTGCAGATGCACATTAAACAATGAAGGGACGTCTCTTTTGGCCTGCCTTCTCTTCCACCCCGAGTCTGAGCTTGCAGGGGTTTCAAGGTTGCTTGAGAGAAGAGCCGTCTCCTCTCGGCAACCACCCGTCAGGGCTCACAACTTGTGCACTCCTTGGAAACGCTTATGGTTTTTTCAAGATTTATTAAATCGGAGGATTTCAGGTCCTATCATGATGAACCTAACGATGAACCAGCCTGAAGAGTAGTGATAGTTCTAGWAAGCGCTTCTAAATTAATAACCACGACGGCTCCTTGACTGTACTGCTAAAGAGAATACGGGATTTCTGATATTCTGACCTAGTTCTCGGGTGTTGCCAGTTACAATGAGGATGATACATGAATGTCACTGAGAAAYGATATTTTAAAAAAGTAACATTGCCATCTTGGTGACAGAGAGCGGCGTTGTTGCAGGAAGGGTCCTGGTGCTGATGTTTAATTTAAAACTGTCTGAAAATTGGTATTTGATCCTTTTGTAAAAAGTCTGATTTTGAAAAGGAGGCCTGCTTAGGTTATGGAGGTATATAGAAGGTAGAATATCTTGAGTCTTAGATTAGCTTAGGATAAATGAGCATTTTATGTATACTAGAACTACTTGGGCTGCAAAATAAAACTTTTTTTTTTGAATTTCATGCAAATATCTTTGTAGTGTGAAACACTAGAACAGGTAGGGAATCTTGTGTAATTTGCTAGCRCAGTGTATAAATATCTCTGCAATTTAATGCAACAGAGGTACCAGATGTGTAATTAAATTAGCACAGATATTCTGCAAGAATATCTACTCCTAGCAAGAAAGCTGCTTCTCTGAAAYGGAAGCAAGCTTAATGTGCAAATCTTTGCTTTTGAGAACATGCATGCTATGCACATCATTACCCTGTTAATTATGTCTGTTAAGGGCTATATTTTCTCAGGCCTTGTTAAATGATTGCTTATGTATCAGAACATTTGTTTCTAAACATCATCAGTTGCAGTGTGGGCTAMAATTTTAATAGCAGATGTTTAAGGTTTTAAATTTGGGTATAAAATATGAGAATAACAGATGTGCACCAATAATTTGTGTTTTTCCAAATTACCAGTCTTTTACTTAAAAAAAGATATCTTTTAGGGTGGCAGTGGCCAGACTGACCTTCTTTTCGCTCAAATTAAAGATTCTTCACCTCTCTTTAGCAAAGATCTCCAGCAGAATCCCTCAATGTTCTTTGCGCCCTGCTAGATCTCTGGTGGCCTTCTCCGAAATACTGACCTATCCTAAGCAAAGGGGTTCTTAGCTCTTTTTAACACCTCAAATATGTGCTTTTGACCCCAGTGCAGAGGTTGGTGAGAACGTGTGTGGAGGTGCACATCTGGGTAACTTTCAGTTATGACTGCTCGGAAATGTGTCAGCCCTGCAGATTCAGCATAAAGCAAAAAATAGAGCTGTCAGGCAGCAGGAATTTGGCAGTGTTGTCCTCTGAGTGATTTTAGGACTTGATTTGATGTTTGAAACCTGCCACCTTGAACCTGAAGTCCTATTTTCGGATTTCCTGTGTTCAGCAGAGAAGCTGCAGAAGAGAAAATCCTGCCCCTTCTGCTGGCGGATCTTGTTCCCACCGTGCCAGGTAACACTGTGTCCCCGCAGCCATCACCCAGCTCGTGCTCGCCCCCACGGGATCTAACTCGCATGTTAATCTGATGACATTTTACTTCTTAACCTGCATTTGCAGTAGTTTGAGTGAAACCTGACAAAATCAGCTTCCAAATGTAATGGGGATTTTCCTTTCTCAACTTATCTATGTAGATGTGTGATGCTAACTTATATTTTGTAATTCCTGACACAGGAGTGCTTAAGATCTTTCTAATCTTAACATCTGTGAATCTGAAGGAAATAATATGATCCTGCTTTCCAAGTGCAAACTCAAATATTTTAATAATTTTATTCCTCAGGATCTTGTAGTTGAGAAGTTAAACTTATGATGTGATAGGTAATTTCAGTGTGCAAATTAATGGCTTAATGGCTTTCTCATTCCTTTTCTTCTCCTTTCTCTCTCCCTCTCTTTTTAATAATAATTATTTGCTCTATGCCTGTCACTCTTCCCTGGAGTGTGACATGCTTAAGTCCCAAAGCCCATCATCCTGGTTTACACGGTCTAGAAACTTAAGCTCTTGGGCTCTCTTGGATTGATTGGGCTCTTCTCAAAGCTGAGCCGTTCTCCCTGTCAGCAGCCTTTTCTCCAACAATCTAGTAGAGAAGCAGATTGATTTACTGTTGGAGAACACGTATCATTCTAAAACCAGCTCTTCCGTTTGTTTACTGGTGCGCAGCAGTCTCCAAGTATTGCAGAGATCTCTGCTTTTCCACTTTCATCTTTTTCCCCTACAATTTGGTACCTTCAAGAGACGATCTAGAGAAAAAGAAATTGGATTATTAAATATGAACTGTAWATAAAAAGCAAGGGAGTATCCAAACTAGGCAGTATATATATAGTGTACAATAACTTACCTTCAGGTTTTGTAAAATTGACTGGGCACATATTTAACAATGTGTCTTTCATTAACTGGCTAGGCTGTCTGTTTTCTGAGTTTGGATCATCTGTGTAGAAATACTGGTCAGTGGCAGTTTGGGCAGCACGGGAATTCCTGCCCATCTCCTAGCTCTTACAGCGCTCATCAACAAATMAGCCATCCGGTTGAGAAGATACTTCTGTATAAGTGACCTTGTGCCATGAGTGTCTGGATTTTTTGCAGATTCACAGAATGTATTTTTAGGTGTTTGCCAAATAGTGAATTATTATAGAATTGATATAAGAATCCTYCCCACGGTTTGGAGCTTGAGTTTCAAATAGATATTGACCTACTGCCAAGAGATGTTTCCCTCTTRCCTTTCCCACCGAGGCACTGTTGGGGCGATAAACCTTTCACAGAAATGTCCTGCTTTGGATCCTTTAGGGATCCACTAGTGTCAATCTGTAAATCACTGGGGATTTGGCCCCTTGTCCCTAGTGGAAGGTGCTGCCTCTGCAGCAGTCCTAGGAGGCTGGAGCTGTGATGACGCCAGAGCGAGGCACCGCAGCGACTGTACGAAGGGCAAGGAGGGAAATCCCTTGTATGGTGCAGGAAAGACTCATGCAGAGGTTGCTGGCATTAAAACCTAGACCAGAGGCTGTGATGCGGCTTAAGAGCCTCTCTAAACCTGTAGCAGCCCCTCTGAATCATCCTGTTCAGACTCCAGTTCTGACAGGCGACTAGGATGTAATGTGAGCACAGGAGATGCTGTGTAACCAGTGCTACTCCTTGGCATTGTCCCAGGAGATAACGCTTCCTATTGGGAAATGTGAGCCCCTAATTCGAGGCAGAATGGCCAAAGAAACGTTTTTCARTGGCATTTTGTATTAAGGTTGCATTTACTAAATACCTTATAAAAGCTAGTATGTCTAGAAAAGAATCAGTTTCATAAACGTTTAGAGCTGGAAGGAGGTCAAAGTTTGATCACCTGTAATCTAGTACTGATGTGTTTATAATCCTTTATGCAATGTGCTTGTTAACCTCAAATACATTGTGTGGGCAATACGGAAATGTTTGGGGTGCTKATTTTTTTAATAGAACTTGAAAGGCAAAACGATTTTTTCCTGGGCTGTCTSCATGGTGTGGGCACATGGTAGAGTAACTAAGTTAATGCAGTTTACATTAGTGCTTAATATTGAAAAGTCCTGCGTTCAAGTGCCAAGAGTTAGTAAATCACTGACTTTTTCATAAACAGCAGTGTTTATTCCMTTTTACTGCAGTGTCTTACTTGCTGGAGTGTATCTGGAGTGTTACCTCGTGAGGAAAGTGATGCAAACAACTGTAGAATTGGAACAAGCTGCTGCATGGCCATAAGTCAGTGAACTTCACTTTTCTTCAGATCTAAAGTAAGATGAATAATGAGGCTTCTGAATTACTCATTACTGTAGGTCATGAAAGTTTTAAAAAGTGCAGCAGATAGTTAAAATTAATAACAGGAATCAGAGAAATTTCATGTGCCTTTGTGACACATTGCAAATTGTACAATATATTCTTATTTTGTATAGCATGCCTATTATACATCTCATGCAAATTGCAGTCAAAGGTGWTTTACTGAATTTGTGTTAAGAAAACATAGCAAAATAATTGAGACAAACACAAGTAAGGAAGAGAAGCTGTGATRTGAAATAACATGTGGATTTGATGCAGAGAAAGCATACAGTAAGCTCTTCCAGAAAACAGAAGAGAAAGCAGTTATGCTAGCATCTTTTATACCAATATTCTTTTGCAATATGAAATACCCAAATATTTCTGCTCTGGTGTAGTGGATTCTCTACATAGTACGGGGCTCTTCCGTGCCCCAAAGATTTGAGACTGGGAGAGCGTGCGAGTGACCTTGATACACTGACRCGGAGAGCACAGTGTGGGAAGTACAGGGCTTGGTAAGCCAGGTACGCAGCTTGGTCAGGTTTTGTCCAAGGCCTTTGAAAGATTTTGCTTTGTTATGTCAAACATCTCTGCATTTTGCCAAACATGWCTTTAGTGATGAGAAATATGGAAATACAAAAATGTGTTAGTCAACACTTTGCTTGCTATTAGGAAAGTCCAAAACTCATAAAAAGTAATACAGATGCTGTTTTGCATACTTTTCTCATGCTATTCACATTAGATAGAGCACTGCTAATAAACAGTTCTGAGGAAAGCAGTTCAGTGGAATTTATTTTTTGCCATCRAAACTTGTAATTAGAATAAATAGGTTGCAATACCATTAAGAATAAAGCTCTTGTGGTGTTTGAATTGGTTGTTGTTTGTTCCCAGAAATTACCAAGGAAGTTTGAGCTTCTCTTTTTGAGAGAAAGAGGCTAGAACGACATCCCAAAGTGGCTATGTGGGATTTCAAGTGCATATGTTCAGTTAAGATTGACCGTGGTGATCTTCCAGAGTTAAAGTTACATCTGGTGAAGTCATCCTTGTGCAAGGCAGTTATGAAGTCATGTTTTATTGGTAAGATATTTGGGGATTTTTGTGCTAGAAGAACTKCTTATAAGTTTGATCTGTCTTTTGTTATCTTAACTGAAGGAGAAGGGAAAAAATAGCATACTTCTTATGAAACTRTCACTGGGATACACAAGCTAGGTTTGATATTCATGGTGTGCTGGTATGTAAGCTGCAGAGTTTAATGAATAAGCTGCTCGTCCTATGCTTCTGTGCCCAGTATGTCAAAGGGCAGATGTCATTATATCCATTCAGACATAATCATTGCATAATTGTAGGTCTTGCAGGCGGGAAGGGCAGGTCGGTGCCCGCGGTGTCAAATCCACGACAATTGCTTGGTGGTGACTGGATTAGGGAAACACTACGGATGGATAATACAGTATTCTCTCTGTCAGATAAAAGAAGACAAAACATTGTGTAGTTTTTCTTTGTTAGATTGGCTTAATTTATTAATTTCTTTTATGTCATCAATACCCTGTAGTGTTGCAGATGTCTTGTAAGAGGCAGTGGGATGTCTTCATTTGCAGCGATCCCTTGTTCAGCTTTCTCATTTTCAGGAGTAGTGATTTGATTGAATTCCTCTCTCTGGGTTGGTTGACTGAGTAATTTATTTGTGCAGTTGCACAAATAGATTCCTAGGTGTTTTCACATCTCAGTGGTATCTCATAGTGTTTCCTTGTAAAAATGCATTTTTCATTACACTAAGAAGTCCTGTGGGGCAAACCCTTATTTTGTTAGATGCTCATCCATGGAATACTAGAACAGTACAGGTTGGAAAGGACTGTGRGCGGTCGTCTCGTAGAACCTCCTGCTCGGAGCACGGGGTCATTGATGAATTCAAGGCTTTGTCGAGTCAGATCTTGAAAACCACCAAGGATGGAGATTTTATGTTCCTTCAGGGCAGCCTGTTCCAAAGTTTATTTTTTCTTGTATGTTTACAATGTATGTACTTGTACTATGTTTTTTCTTTATATCCAGTTGGACGCTCCCCTATTTCAACCTAGGCCCGCTGTCTACCTTTGTCCCACCTTGTCCTGCTGTGAAGAKCATCCATCATCTCAATAACTCCTTCCCAACACATTATTTCTTAGGACAGCAGGATTTTATATCCATATTCCTGCAATCAACGCAGCTTAAAAAATCCTATGGAGTAATACGGCGCAGTCAAAGGAGACAACTAGACAAATTACTCCTACTGACCCTGTCGTTGTTTCTCACTGTCACACAGGACTCTCATTTTTGGTAATTTTCATGCGTTTGGGGGTTTTGCTCATAGAATATGAACAAATATGCTTATGACTCTAATGGCTGCAGATTTGTAAATCCCTATAGTAACAGGATAGAGAGAGAGAGAGAAGAAACCTGAGCAAGAATTGACTATAATCTGATGTTAAATGCAAATTTAGAATGGAAAAAAAAAGTAAGCAAGACTCGTAAGTAATTATACTATCATTAAACACAACCACAGTTTGCAATTTTTCTGTGTCAAACATGCCTAAAATGTAGCCTATTAGTCTGTTCTTGACATGCCAAAAACTAAGCATAAAATATAAGGCTGAAAATCAGATGCAGATTCTTATTACTATAGATTTTTTTTTCCCACTTCCTGGTAAGTTCTTCTACACACAGCAATAAACAGTGTTTCACTGCTTAGCTCAATTTCCTGTTCAGTAGCTTAACTGAGTATAAGGATGTAAATACTTGCAGTCAATAGCGTGCCTTGTAATTAGCATTTAATTATTTTTTTTAGAGGAACCATGTTAAATTTACACTTTCTTTGCAATAAATCAGAAGTCAATTAAAAGAAGCAGCAGAATGCAAATAATGATATAATTCCATTTTGTTAAAGACGCAGTGGAATGTAGGCATCAAAGTGCAGAAAATGCCCATTCGGGCTCGGAAAAATTAAAGATAATAGTGTCTTTAGTGCATTTTCCAGTGAGTGTTGTACATGCAGTGCTCTTAACAAGGGAAATGGTTCTGTTAGGAGGAGCTGGGTAATTTTTAAGTTTGGGAGCATGATGAGACATGATCGCCCAGATCCCTTTAGTATGTTAAAATTCGGTCGGAGTGCTTTTCTCTACCTTTTCTTTTTACTTTGCAGGCAGGTTTGCATTTTATAGCACCTAGATTCTTTTGTGGACTTGACATATTTTTAGAAAAATGGAAAAAATCCTTTTATTTACATTGTTGGAGTTAAATTCACTTGCAATTACCATTACAGGTATAGGTTTGTGTCCTCCAAAACACAGCGAAAAACCACCATTGGCTTTAATTTTGCTGCTTGTTCCGTTCCCAGCCATCCAGAGCCTCCGGTACGCTGCGCTGCAGATGGAAACCACTCGCTGAATGCACTCCCCGAGTAATTTGGAGCTCGCTGCGCACGAGGGGCCGTTGTGGCTCTTAGGGCCCTTTTCGGCTGTTAGGTGCTCTGCTCACGAAGCAGCGCCCCGCGGGACCCATTTCTGTGCTGTGCACGCTCTAATAGCAAGTCAGCGCCTCCATCTCAAGCTCCTATTAAGCGTGAGCTCTCACTGCCGTACTATTTATCTGCACTGTTTTATCACCTCCGATGATGATTCAGCCGCTTCCCCGTGCGGTTTATTCCATTGACTAATTGCTCTATTAAGGATGTTTTCCTCTTATCTAACTTGACTCGCTTTTCCTATTAGATTATTGTTCCTTTATGATCGCTTTTATATTCATTTGTGCAAGCGAAATTAAATATTCCTGTTTCCTCAGGCTTCGGAATGCGTTCCGCTGCTCCAGAGATGTCACTATAACTTGGGATTTTATGGGACGTCGGAATGTGCTGGGTCTTTTCCTCCAAGAGCAGCCAGCCCTTGGGCCCTGCTGATAACGACTTTCTTTTAGCGCTGTGTTGGAACGCGTGGCTGGGGAGCCTGGTGGCGGCGCTGGGGCCGAGCCGCGGCGTTCCGTGGGGAACGTGACCGTGGCTCCGCGCTCTCTCTCCCGCAGGTGCCTGGGGCCGCTGCGTGGGAGCGTGCGGGGCCGGCGGTGTGCGGAGCCGGGCCGTGTGGTGCGCGCACGCCGAGGGCTGGCCCGCGCGCCCCGCGCACTGCGCGCCCCACGACCCGCCCGAGGAGCGGCGTGCCTGCTTCCGCCTCTGCGACTGGCACCGGCACCTCTTCGCCTGGCAGCTTTCCGAGTGGGACGCGTGCACGCTGGTGCCCGGCGCCCGGCCCGCCGCCTGCGTCACGGCCCAGCACGGGCTGCAGCGCCGCAGCGCCCGCTGCGTGCAGAAACCCAACGGCACGCTGGCCGCCCGCGACATCTGCGAGCACGTGGCGCCRGCGCCGCCGACGGAGCAGGCGTGCCTGCTGCCCTGCCCGCGCGACTGCGTGCTCTCCGAGTTCTCGCGCTGGTCGGCGTGCGGCTGCCCGCGGCGCGCGCAGCACCGCACGCGCGCCCTGCTCGCGCCCCCGCTCTATGGCGGCGCGCAGTGCCCCAACCTCACCGAGACCAGGAGCTGTGTCCCCAGTGCGTGTGTGCCGGGCGAGCAGGAATTTGCCTACAGCCTCCGCGTGGGCCCCTGGGGCACCTGCCGCCCGCTGCTCCATGAGGACGCTGGCCCCATGCTGGACTCGGGCATGGAGGCYGGCGAGCGAGGCACGGCCCACGTGGACATCGGGTACCAGAGCCGGGAGCTCCGGTGCGTCCGCAGCGACGGGAGCGACGCGCTGCTGAGGTAAGGACGCGTTCATTCTTCCCCCTTCTTCCACCCCAAACGAGCTGCGCTGCACGCGGAGGAATGGCCGAAGGCTCCTTTGGCAGAGCTAAAAGCCGATGTTAATGTGGGTGCTTTATGGTCTTCCTTGATTTAATTCTGTCCCTGTAAAAACAGTGTTCCCTGATGTGCTTCCTACCTCTGTGATTTGTTAGTTTAATTCATTCCATATTTTAAATATTTCTAATCTTTGTTGTTTGAGGAAACACTGGGGAAATTTAAGTTTATACCTAAATCTTCCATTCTGCCATTCCTGGGCCCTGGCTGTCCATGACAAGGGCTCTTTTTCAATGTTTTAGGGCTTACATTTGGCTCAAGAGGCTAAAACCTCAACTTAAGCATCAACTTAAACCCCTTTACTCTGACAGATCCAAAGTGAATAAAGTGAGGGTGTTGATGGCAACCTGGCCTCACACATTGAGTAGAGAACAGCTGTTAAAAACGGGAGTCCAGGAGGTAACGCGTGGTCCTCGACCTGCCTCCCGAGGGGCCTTCTTGCCCGTGAGCATCTCCCTGGGCTCTGCTCCTGGCTGCAGAGGTCTCTGGCTCATGTTGCTGTCGTTGATAGTGGCTGCTGAGCTCTGTCCTTACGTATTTTATGTAAGAATTTCTCCAAGTCGACGTCGGATGGTTTGCTGCAATTTAGACAGGAAAGMTACAATACCATACTGCAAAGATTTGAAAGATTTATTCTCTCCGTTTCTCGCATTCAAATTCAAGCTCTGCAGGCTCTGCCATTCACCTTCCAGATGGATTTGGAGCAGGTGCCGGGAGCTATAGGTTGGTTGTTGAGRAGCTGATTCATCCGGAGCAATTCAGGAGCCAGGATTCTTGAAGAACTTTGAATGTTCTGAATTKCAATAATATTAGAAGTTCTTCAGAAATCCTGTTCCTGAATTTTGCAGAAATCACTCCATTTCTCAGTAATCTGTAGCTCCTGGCAACGGCTCAAACTCAGATTGGAGAAATAAGGGGTTACTTTGTGCTCAGTGCCCCACTCGTGGAAAYGCTGCCTGTGGCTTTGCACACCTACTGAGGTGCAAAAATACACGGTCAGGCCTCTTGCTTRCCTCCTATTAAACCCACAGCAAAGCACAGCTTCATTTTCACTGCTTGTAAAAAAATAAAGTCAAGGTTTGCGACCTGTTCCAGGAGTTTCTAACGTCTTGCCTGTATTACCCAGCCYCAAATAGGTGCTGATTCTGAGTATACCGATTTTGTGCTCATGTAACTGCTTGACTTYAGCGGAGTTACTGTGATTTACGTGGGCGTGCGATCAGAGGCAGCTTTACACTCACTGACCGCCCTTGGGGGTCTTGGGGAGTCCCACAGCAGACGCCGTGGATGGAGAGAAGGGAGCTGCGTGGGTGGTACCGCCTCGCGCTACTCGTGAAGAACGTGCCGAGAGCTTTCGTTTGGTGACTGTCCCTGCGATCCTGCCGTGTTTTGGGCAAACCAGACCYGTTTTGGGTCCGCGTACTGACATTTTAGGCTGGGGCTTTTCCTCAAGTTTGTGGCARCAGAGAGGTGATGCAAACCCATTATTTACTTTTACTAAGCCAAARTACAGCTGGAAACTTTATTGATTTTGTAGGGACAGAAGATCAGGTCAATCTATAGAGTCCAGGTTGTCACACACTGTTCTTCCTCCCTTTGCTTTTTTTTCCCTTTCTATTTTCCTGTGTTTTAACCCTGTATTTATTTAATGGTCAGCAAGAGGCTTGAACTTGGAAAACTAAAATCCAAAGTACCCCTGCATGTTAAGTGCCAAAGCTAGACTGTCACCGAGACAAAATACCTGTGACAACAATTCCCTTAGAATATCATGTATTAATGTCAAGCACCTTTTATTGTGCAACATATTTGCTCGTATTCCTTGGAAGAAGGGACCRGATCTTGCAGCTGTCTCTTTACAAGAGTGATGATATTTTGGCTACTGATAAGGAAGAGTAAATGCATTTGCATAACCCTGAAGCAGAGTTTGGCGGGCAGCCAAAAGTCTGCTGTAATGCTGGCAAGAAACGCTTTATTTGGGKTTTTTTCTTTCCTTCTGGCTGAGGATTCAAGTGTAGAATAAGGCCAGCCTGGAGAGTGAGTACCGATGAGAGAGAKAAATTAAATTTCTAGAAAACTGAGGTAAGAGAGGGCAGTGTCTCGGGCTGGGGTTTAACTGGAGCCTCTGAGCTGTGTAMTTAGGAGGATCCGTCCCTCTTCTACCAGCAGCGCTAGTCCTGCCGCTGCCTCGTCTGTAAGGCAGGGGGGCAGTGGGGGCGGTCAGGGCAAGGGCCACGCGAGGGAGGGAGACGTGTCCCATGCTCACTATAGCAAGGATGGCTCTGCAGCATTAACAAGGGGATCTGCTGCACAATTATTAACTCCCCATCATCAAAGTTTCTCATGTCTTCTCCAACAGCCCACGCTGGATTGGGCCACTGTGCTGCTGAGCAGAAGTCAGCGCATGTGTGACAGGGAGCACAGGGCCGGTCCTGCGTGCCAAAGCCCTKCCTTGTGCCAGGAATGGTTGCTTGGTGGAAAGGGCACAAGCTGTTTGCAAAGGCTGCAAGACGGAGCGTGTTCTTCGAGGGGCAGGATCGCTGGCAGGAGCTTCGCTCTGGCTGCTGCGCTGGGAAGTCTGCTGTGCCTGCGAGCCGCACGCGGGCACGGCTCGTGCCTCCTCTTCAAAAGAGCTGGAGGAGCCGGAGCCAGGCCCGAAATGTCACGGAAGGAGGAAGGAATTGAGGAATCAACTGCAGTCTGCATGTCCTGTGTCTGTCGGAACCAACGGGAGACCGAGACAGGAAGAGGAAAGGCTGAGATGCATCGTTAGGGTTTGGCAAAAAGTGCAAGAGAGTTGAACCTCAGTTAAACTTGAGCCAGGTCCCATTTTTGCTGGGAGCTAGTTTGGGGGTAGACATTTTGMATTTGTAAGAATAAAAGGAATAACATCAGATTAAAAAAGATTTCATAGATAGGCTTTCAAGCTTTTTGAGACTCATTTTGTGGAAAAAAAAAAAGTGAAAAAAGTTGAAACGTCCATCATCCTATTTCATATGGGAAAAAGTTCTAATTTTGTTTCAAGTCTCATGTCTCTCTCTACAAAATTAGACAGAAACTCTTCCATACTGTTAAAAAGTCTCAGCGAACATGCTTGCTGAAATGTCCGTGTGCCTTTCCATCATGTCACAGCTGTGAAAATCTTCTGGCTGTGGAGTCAACAGTGTTTGTGTTCTTCTTTTCCTGTTTAGTCACCTAAATCATGGTTTAGTGCAGCAAGTGCCTACAGCTAARCATTTAAATCCTAATGAAGTCGTTCTTGATTTTCACAAGAGATGAGTGTGCACTACTAAGCATACTAAGATGTTTAAGTCAGGAGAAAACAGTTCTGGGGTTTGTTTTTACATTTGGATTAGGAGTCATTTTTAGATATGCATTTATTTAACTCCTAATTCCACGTGGTGATGATGATAGAGTTTGATTTGGGACCTACTTTCTTTACCTTTCTGTATGAGGTGGAATTCAGTCAAGGAGTAGACCGTCCATCAAGGACAGCATTGATGTCTTCTGTTTGCTTTTGTAATTGGAMCTCAAATTATCCATTTCCTAGGGCACTGTGCTTCACCACTGCACTATGGTGCATTTTTAGGAAAAAATATTTSCCGTTGCTGCTGTTGACACTGTTCTATTCTCTTGATAAGTTTCCGATTTTGCAGTGCAAAGGTGGGAGCCCTGCACAGTCAGATGCGGTTTGGTGGCCGTGACCCTGCGCTCGGAGAGATGAAATCCCCGTTAGAGGCAGAAATGAGCCCGAGTGCTCAGTTTGGAAAACCAGTCCCTGAGCTATGGGATAAGAACAGTGTTTTACAGTCTAGATATTTTTTTTTTGCCTCTCATTTCCTTTGCTTTTATTAAAAGCATACAGAACAAGTGGACAATTATTGCTTTTTCCATTCCATTAGTGGTAACATTTAAAAAGTACTGCCTGGTGAAAACCAGACTCCTTTCAAATTGTGCTCAAAGTCACCACTTCTGTAACCCCAAGATTTAAATGGCTGTGTAGGTAACCCGACTATCAGTCTGTATTCATTTTCATTTGAAGCAGACTATGTCGCAGTGTGTTTTGGGGRCTGATTCCCGTGTCCCATGCGCCATGCTCAGTGTGGGGCAGACGGGTGCTCCTGTGTCACCGTCCTGCACCCTGGCTTTTGCTGCCAGGGAAGCCTCAGCTGTAGGAGTTTAATATATGACATTAGGAGACTCCAAAATGGCCTTGGCAGCTCTTGTGAGCCCTAAAATACGTCCCGAATCCTCACAAGTGCCTCTTGCCAGCTTCCTGAGGAAAGACACCTTTGGATGCTGTTAGACACTGCGAGACTGCTTGCGTTGGAGGGYGACGTTGTCAGCCAAGGAGACGGAGCAGGCAGTGATCCTGGTAGTCTGAAAACTTTGGTGACTCGCTAGGTCTGCTTTGCTTTAGTGCTTTTTTTTGAATGTGGCTTGTGCCTCCTCTAGTGCCCAGGGAAGCAGAGGGCGGACCCAAGTGACCCCCAAGTCCCCTCTTCTGATCTCTGACTGACGCTTCTTGAAACCCAAATGACTTAACTTACACTGTGAAAAAAAAAATAGTAGTTTTACAGGATCGGACCATGCAACATAAAAGGTACCAGTTGTGTGAGCACCTTACTATATAACAGTCATCAGGCTGACCCGCAAAAGGGAGACCTAGATAATATGCAGAAGAGGAGTCTGCAGAGAGCACTTAGACAGTGTCCCACCCACACAAGGCTTCCTTCCCCCCCTCCTGTGCATCCCGCTCATTTGGAAATGCCACAGCAGTGCGGACGTGTGGAGCAGGGAGAGCAGGGACTGCCTCGCATGCCCGAGCTGTGTCTGCTTCGGGCTGCCCTAAATACATCTGTGACATGAAGGTTGGGTCTGGATGCAGCGCGAGAGGAAGCAGCCTGATTCTGGACTACTCTCTGGCCAGGAGTTGGGGCAAGACCCCCAAAGCAGAGCTCTAAAGACCTAATTTCCTCAATATTTCAGTGAAGATCAGGCCAGATTCCGGTCTTATTTGCAAGCCCTGCAGCCCCCAAAGTGGAAGTGGTTTTTCAGAGAGTAGCTGTAGATGAAGCTTAGGTGGCTGTTCCAAACATTGGCTGCCCTCTGCCCTGTGCCATTAGATTGGTTCTGTCTAGTTTTCTAGCAGTTTTCAGGCCTGTGATTTATATTTGCAAGTATTTTATGTCCTCAAAATCTGTAATTCTTTAACCTTTGTGAGAACCAAACCAGTCTGTAATTGGAAAACCTGGTGAACGTCCTGTGTCTTCCCTGSTCCCCATGGGATATTTGCATCACTTTATATATAATTCTTATGCAAATATACTTTTTAAGGAGCCAGCCCCTTTACCTTAGGTTTCGCTACTTCCACACCTGTTTCTGCTTTTTGCGCAGACTAATTTTGATGCAAATAATGCATAAATAAGTAATGTGAATAAATGTGCTCCAGCATTTCTTTCTGGGTTGGTTTGTCTCAGTTATGAGTAATATGAAGTGAGCTAAATAACTGGTTCATTGGCAGCATCAGTGCAACACTGGGCAGGAATGGGGGATTCCTAGTGCTCTGCTGGTCCTCATCCCCTTCCTCTCCCGGCATCTCCCTCCCTGCTCACTGCTGTTTTGGTTATCAGAGATTTTGAGGGTCACAGAGAGGTTTTTCCCTGGGTTGGGTTGCTCATGGATGGCTGTGGTTGCTGACGGGATGGAAGGGAGCAACTTGAGCCTCGCGTGGCTGTGCTGGATATTGCAGTAGAGGAGTGAGAAAGGACCGTGGCCTTGARTTTGTCCCTGTCCAGAAGCACTTGCCGCATGCATCTACTTTTATCTACTTTGAAAAGCTATTGTAACTTTGGCACAGTTTCTTTTCTGTGTTGTCCTTGCTTTCTGAGGCTCAGGCTGTGCAGCCCGGAGCCCTCAGCTCTCGTGCCCTTCTCTCCCCGCAGCCTGTGCGTGCCGGACGGCRTCGCGGCGGCGCTGCGGCCGTGCGTGCTGCCGAGGGACTGCGAGACGTCGCCGTGGTCCGCGTGGAGCCCCTGCTCGAGGAGCTGCGG
>PTEX01000128.1:1808329-1914906 GCA_003342815.1 Eudromia elegans | reverse complement strand
GCGCGGCCCTGGGCGCCGGCCGCGGCTGCCCCGCGCTGCAGGAGACGGAGGCGTGCGCAGGAGGAGAGCTGCAGCCCTGCCCCAGGTAGCGCCGCGGGCGGGCGGGCAGCGCGGTCGCTCGTGCCGCCGCCGTGTCCCCTGCGTGTGCATGCGCGTGTCGCGGCCGGCTCTCCATCTGTGCCCAAAAAACCATTGCTTTTGTAATTACCGATCGTTATTAGCACTGTCGCTTGCTAATAATACACTGCCGGTGGTGGCTATTAGCTGCTCTTGCGGCARCAGTGATTACAGTTTTATACAGAAATAAGTGTGAGTTACAGATGCTGCGGATTCCGCTCGACAGGACTTCCTCCGCTGCTCCGAGCCTGGGCAGGTCTCCATAGCTCTACTTTCATGGGCTCTGAAAACATAATTTTTCCTTAATGTTTCCCCTTCATCTCCTCATAAAAAATACATCAGTCCTCCTTGAGGAAAATGGGAGCTGATGGGGGGTAACAGACCAGTCTTTATGCAGCTCTATTGCAGGCACTTCTTAAAATGAAGAAAACTTTGCAGTGCCCGAGTGCTTGCTTGGTTTAGTTCAGTCTTGGCTCTGGTGGGAGGTGAGGATCTAATTTCCTTTCTCTCTGCAAATCCATGCCATTCTGCTTGGTCAGGCTAGCGTAGAGAGGGCCTCATCTTCTTTGCAAAGAAGATAAAACATTACTTAATTTCTTATGTGAAATGTTCTGGGGTTGACTGCCAAATGCTTCAAGACCAATAACATTTTATATAYGTGTAGTCAAACCTCACACCCTGTGTTTAATAGAAGGACTGTGCAGTGGTGAAGCCCTGGGTTTGGTGGGTRCTGCCCAGACCTTTGCTAGTGCCCTTGCAAGATGCGTTCCCTAGAAAGTCGTAACCCGTAAGTGTCACTGCATTGCTGAGCTCATTCAGAATCAAATGCTGATCGTTTCTGTGCACCCTGCTAGCAGAAAGGASGAAATATATAAAAAAAWATCTATTTCTTGATTAGTTCCTATGAAAAARCTCTTAGGGGGTGATTTTTGCTCCTGCCCGAATGCATATCAATTTCAAAGACAATGGTTGGCGAGATTGTCTCGCTGATTTGGCTGCAGGTGACACCTGATTGGGCTGTGGCAGCTCCTGGGTAATCAGGCAGGGAACAGACGTGTCTGTCGCCAGCCTTTCGGCATTGCTCTTTTTTGATCCTGCAGTGAATTAAGGTGTGAGTGATGGCGAGGACGCGGAGCAGAGCSGGCAGGGTCCCCAGGGTGGGAGCCTGCGGACGGCGCGTGGCTTTGTCATGGTGCTGCTCTCGGTGGGCACGGGAGGCTGGTGCTCTGTGCGAGCAGCGCCGTTGCTTTGCCGCAGCTTCCATGAGCGTTGGGTCGTCAGCCTTTCCYTCCCTGCCAGACCTCCAGCAAAGTGTCTGTGGGCACCGGCATGAGCTGTCTGAGGAACCAGCCCAGAACGTTAGTGTGAGACCTACAGGCTACTGCAGTCGTTGGACCAACAGGGTTTCAAATGTCTCTGATATTTTGTTCTTTCTGGGATTTTACTGTTTGAAAATGCAGTCGATAGAGTGTGAACTGTACTCACGATGTAGCTTTAGAGAGAACTTTGCAAGAGCTGCCTAGGAAGGAAAGTTCTCGTTTAGCCCCTCGCTGCGGCAGAAGGTGTCAGGAAGCGAAAGGCTGTGAAATGCAGGACGTTTAGCAGGGACTCCCCGCTCGAGTGCTGTGTGGGCAGAGCGGTTTCGTGTTAACCAACAGAAGACCAACATTTCCCAACACGTTACCTGGGCGGCAGCCGCCGGTACGGGCTGCGATCTCTGCGTTTCACAGCCAGAGCCTGGGAGCTGGTGGCAGTGCAGGAGCGCGGAGCTGCGGCAGAACGTGGTGATAGTCCTTGGCACCTAACGCAGGAAGCCCTTTGGATACTCCTGTGCTTATGTGAACGTGCTCTCTTTGCCGTGTATACCTACAACACCCTGAGTTGTAGGTGCCTCATTTGTTGCTTTGCTGAGCTGTGCCAGACAGCTTGCTACTTTCCTGCCTTATAAGAAGAAAATGAATTTAAGAAAACTCAGTATCAAAAATCAAAGGATTCCTCTTTCATTAGTGATGTCTCAACATAAGCCTGTCTTTCTGGCTTAAATTCCAGAGTTACAAGTAATCGTGTTAGTTTTAACGTCTTTAGAGTAGATATCTTCTTTATTTTCCCACTTCCTGGGAAGTTTCTCCCAGTCCTATAGCCTGTAGGGACCAAGAGATTGCTATATGTTAGAAAGGGACTGAGTGCGTAGTTGTTGTGTAGCCATCAGTGAGTCCTCCCTTTAAAAACAATGTTTTGTGTCATTTTACCCTTGCTGTGCAACCATGATGTTCACTGGGAATAGATAGATTTTCCAGAATTATGATTATATATTTAAATCTTTCATTTTGGTTGTGGTTGCTATGTTGCAAGACAGGGATGTAGAGGAAAAAACCCGCTTTGCTTTGTTTGAAATTCCAAGTTTTTCAGAAGCTAGATGGTGGAAAATGGGAAAACATTTAAGATTTGGTTTTTACAGAAGGCTTGCGGTTAGTTCTTCGCTAATTACAAGCGTCTGATTAAAGTTAAACAGAGGTCGTGCAGTCAGTCTTAGTAATGCTGACTGCGTGTGAGGTGCCTCATGGATGGGCCAAGTAACGGGAAGCATCAGCCACTCTGTTTAAAAGCCTACAGAGATTCTGGGGCAAAAGAGAGTCTGAGATCATTGTTTCCTCCCCAGAAAGACCTTCCCTAGGGTTTTGCCCTCGGGGATGACCGTAGGGCAGAGACGTTTCTGGTGTAGTTGCTTGCTAAAGACCCCCAACAGCTAATGCTTGTGACCAGAGCTGTGCTTTGTCTGTTTTTCCCCTGKAACTCCTCACAGTGGAGGGTCTGTCCAGCCAGGAGGAGGCGGGATGCGTCGGACAGACGTCGGCTCCGGAGATCCCCACGGAAGAGCCAGCCTCAGTGCACGAAGCGCCGCTCCACAGCGGTGCAGCGGAGTATCCGCTTGCTCCGGGGCGGAATCCGAGGGGATTTTTTTAGATTCAGAGGCTGATCAGGCTTAATTATCTCTATGCTCAGATTTAGTTACTTTGCATAATTTTGATCACTGATGGCCTAATTTTCATAGGTGTTAACTCCCACAGTTCCCGCTGATTAACGAAGCAGGTGCTCACACCTTCACAACTGAGTCTTTAAGGGACCACAATTCACAGGTGACTACCTGAGCTAGGGATTGATAATGAATTTTGCCTTAGTCAATTATTGTTTTAAGAAGTTCTTCCCTGAAACAAATATTTCCATACTGAAAGATGTGTGTGCTTTGTATTTAGATTCCGAGTTTTGGAAAATACATCCTAAAGGGCTGTGGAGGAGGAATCCTCTTCATCTAATGCTGGAGGAGGCGCCACTTTCTTTGCCTTCCCGAGGCCTGGGAGGCCACCTTAGCTCTGCACACTCAAAACGTGCAAGGAGGAGTTGCACAGAAGGACGGAGTCATGGCTGTGGTTTATATGTTGTGGGAGTTCAGKTATTTCAGGCTTGTCATGTAAGACGTGTAAACCCTGTGAGCGCAKCTGACTTTGTACGTGGTGCTGTGTAGAATTTGAGAGCGTGACAGCTCATCTGAAAAGTACCTGTAAAATGAAAGTAAYTGGCAGCACTCACGAGCGCTTTCTGTGAGTATGTAACAAAATTCATAACTCTTTTGTGGTTAGAAATCATTCTTATGCCTGTATTTGCCAAAATAAGACGTTACGCGAACGCTGATGGGTGCTCAGGCAAACTAATGTATTTATTTTTCACAGAGTTTTGAGATGCGTGTTTCTTGGCAGTAGCTGGAGTCCTGTAGTCAGGCAACAGATATTTGCTGTGGGGAATGCACAGAGTTACAAGACGGAGACTTTTCCYGTAGATTTATGCAGCTTGAGCCTACAGCATCAGTCATGAGGGCAGCAAACATTTGGCGTTTTAACAACCTGTGGAACTGATGCAGGAGGACAGGGCATTTGTTTGGAGGAAAGGAGGAAATTATTCTGCATGTATTACAACAGTAAAAACTGTTTGGAGAGGGTAAACTGTGGAATACAGAAAAGGAAGATATAAGGCAGCAGAAATATAAAGAGATTGCTTAACAAAAGCAGTGTTTCCTAAGATTGGAAGTCAGGGAGCTGAAGGAGGACTTTAGCTCTTATTTTCTGGACTGAAAAAGTGAGTGGTAATCGAAATGAATTGTATCTGTGAAAACTGCTCTATTAGAAATCTGCCCTCCGTTTGGACACACGGCAGTTTTCTCTTTCCTTGGTAGACAATACTGCTCTCCTTCCAGTTTAGTATGTTCTTCCTGGCACTTAAGTTGGAGTATAGCAATGCTGGTTGTTCATGTAGCATTCCCATATTTGTGCCCAAAGACCTTACCCTTTCTCAAGAAGGATGTTCTWGTGGGGCGAACTCAATATAGAACAAAAATATTTTTTTGCTAGGTCTTGCTGTATATCACGACTCCTAGAAAGAAAAATATGAGAACTCMACTACTTTAGTCAATTCCTCGAAAGAATTAGTAAGACTCTGCGTCTTTGTAAAGCTGTCAGCTATAGAAAAACTGCCCAGTGCTTGGAGCTCCATTAGTGTATGAAGGGTTTTTGCTATTAAATGCACTCCAGAATGAGATGTTTCGTTATTGGCCAGGAGAGGTGGTTTAGTGGTTTGAGTGCAGGGTAGAGAATTAATTTTCACACTTAATCAAACCTCTTAATCTTTGTTCCTTTTCTTGCACCCTCCTCAAAAGGTGCTGTCAGGGTGATTTAGTGCTTTGGGATGCTTTGGAGATTAGTACTATGTGCAAAGTTTTACAAGTATTACTAGCAAGTGACAAATATTTAATAGTCACAGATTTAATATTTAACACGTTTCCAAACAGCCTGTGTTTCTAACAGGGAAGTGTCACTGCAAAGAAGAAAGCAATTTGTATCCTGAAGAATCCCATTTTTCTCATCTCACAACCTACCGCTCCCTCACCCGTTCTCCTTCCCAAAGCTCTCCTTTTACTGGCTCTTCTCTGCCTCCCCAGGTTTTCGTGGAGGACTTCGGAGTGGCTGCGCTGCCGGGTGTCCGTCGCGGTGTCCCGGCCGGAGCGCGCGGCGCGGTGCGGGGGCGGCGTGCAGACGCGGGACGTCTTCTGTGCCCAGCTGCCCACGGCGGGCTCCGGGCGGCACCGGCCGCAGGGAGGTAGGTGCCCCAGCGCTGGGAGGATGCAGAAGGAGCTAAACTGTGTTTGCCAGGCCTCCTCGTAATTGAGTTTCCGTCCTGTCTCGTGTATCAGGTAGCCCAGCCCCCTGGTAGCTGAGTCCATTTATCTGTGTTTTTAGTCCTGTTTTAGAGTATAAAATAAGATGTCGCACTCCATTCCGGATATGGCCTCAGCCTCAGCTTCAAATTGATACACAATCTTTCTGTTGAGTTGAAGGGGAAAGCCAAAATAATATTGTCACAACTTCTGAGTAGACAGACAGTTTTTGGACCCTGCAAGTGAGTTATTTTCCTTTTAGAAGAATAATGAGTAGATACAGATGCATGATGAATAATTCATCTTGGTCTATTTTATTTACTGTATGTAGTGCTCCTGCAGAATATACTTTTGAGCAGAGATGGCAAGATAATAAGAACACAACATCATCTCTTAGATTTATTTGCTTACAAAGCCAAAGCAAATGTTTCCTTGGGCACCCTGTGTGTCCTAGCACCCTGCACAGACACTGAGATTACAGAAAACCAGACCCATTTTAATCTCTCTTCAGCCCATACATAATTCCTGCTTCACCTCTTCCCAACATCTGGTGCCACCTTGCTCTCCTAACACGAAAAAGACTCTGTTGTTCCACGTAAGCTGGCAATGCACACACCTTTCCAAGGACGAGAAGTCTTCTCTTGGTGACTTGGTTCTCTTGGTGACAGGAGCCTAGCATTTGTGCTTCTGATCACCTCTGTGATCCAGGACACCACTGTGGGGCAGGYTGGTGAGCAGTAAACTTTGATTGTCTGTCTTGACCCACTTTAATAGGGTCAAAATTAAAAAAAAAMCCCAACATATTTGATGTTGTGAATTACTCTAGAAGACCGTCATCTGCAACTCTTAGACCAAGGTAATTGGCAATAGAATTTGTGCAGTATATCCAGTGCATGCTCCCTTGTAGGTTTTCCTTTTGTTCAAAGTTCAATACAACTTAAAAATTGGAAGCCTTTTACTCAACAAAATGAAAACTTATTCCTTACCGTTCTAATGGTTACTTCTATAAGAACAAATCAAAATTATTAGCAACTTAAAACCCAGACATGTACAGCAATGGCACAAGAGGAAATTTATTTCCACTATACCGAGGCAGTACCTCTAATTTGCAGTAGACCTTGGAGAAAGAACATCACCAACAGCACAGCGAGACACAAAGAGGGAAAAACTAGTGTCCTTCCCTACTGTTCAGTAATATTCAATGTCTCCCATTTGCTGATTACTGATGGATTTTTTTATTCTTTGAGCACATAAGGAGTGATGGCTTCTCTTGCCTCTTTTTATGGTAGTCTGAATTGATAGAATAGTTTTATTCATCATTGGGTTATCTCATATTTTATTCTGCTGTTTTTCAGTGCTGGGGAGAATATAKGAAAGTTAATCCTTCTATRTTTAAGCTATTGTGGAGTCTAAGARCTTCTAATGAAAATACAGTAGTTTTTCYTTCTTYGTTCCTATGGCCTTAGAGGGATCTTTCAGTAAGGAAACAAGTGAGTGTAACAGGATGTTACTGCTCGCCACAGTGGATACACTTCCATTGAGTATTTGGGACCTAAGCACAAAGACATATGTAAAATAAGATTTTGTCCCATGGTGTCTCCAGCAACATGCTTGAATAATRGATATTGAATTGTTCTTGGAGACAGGTACCATCTGTGAAATATATATATTATTCCAAACTCTTTTATCCCTGCAGGGTGTTTCTCTCATTCTTTCATTTGTTTGCTTTTCTTATTTATTTTTTTCCTTTTATTAAAACATGTTTATTTAGATTTGAGCTCCTGTTTTCTCGAGTCCCTGTGTGCCAGCGATTCAGAAGGTTAAGTCTACTTGAAATATTTCTGGTTTTTTGATCATATAATTCTGAACTGAAAATACTGGAAAGGAACAACATTCATCCTGCTATTATTTCAAAAATATATTGATAAGATTTCTGAAATAAGAYTTCTGAAATAAGATTTCATATCTTTCCCCTGGTGAGGTGACCTAAGTCACCCCTGTCATGACCCTAGTCTAGTTAGTTATTGCTTAGGCATTGGGAGCAATTCCTTGTTACTTGGCGATAAGTGGGAGAAACTTTTCCTACTTGCTGAAAGGCTGCAAGGTATTCTGACTGGTCTGCCAGGTCTTAAAGAGGGATGTTAAAGTGTTTTTCTACTCAACTTTCACCTAAGAAACTATTTTTGTACTTTTTTTTTTTCATATCAATAAGTAATTTGAAGTAATTTTCCCATACCAGCTTTYGCTGAGTTTATGATCTACTATTTGGAGACTTTCTGCCTTCAAATCCATGAATCMCTGTCTTGAAATCCTTGAAGTCCTTTGCAATATTGCTGCATTCAGAGACACTTCCATATGCCCAGATGAAGTGGATAGGGAATACTTGGTGGTGAGTGTTTGAAGTGCTGTGTGATTCAGATGCCTGTCTCTCAGTGTATATATGGATAAGCCTATGTATAAAAACCTAGGTTTTGAGACTATACTATTTTGCTTGCTAGCTATTCTGTCCATCTGAGGAATCTACATTGCTATTCAGCTGTAAGACTTTGTTAATTTTACATAATTTGGTTTAAAAAGATTCTTTTTCCTTTAAGCATCTCACTGAAATTTTTAAATGATATATGCTTATAATTTTCACTGAAAGATAGTCATCTAATACGTGATTTATTGTCATTCATTTAATATCTAGAGCCAGAAGCATCAGATGTGTTTGAAATGATGTTGTTTTAAGGAGKAGACAGATTTTGCACAAAAAGCAGTTCACAAAAAATGAATGACCCTGCCTTATGGCCCTGGTCTGTCCTGTCTTCCCATCACCTGAGGATACCTCCTGTACCCACAAGTCCCAAATGTAGGGAAAACACTAGAAATAAACAGTGGTGGTTACCCKTGCTAGAACCTCTTTGTAAGTGTAAATCTGTTTACTTAGGTAGAAGCTCTAGCACTTCAGAATAAACCACCAACACAGATCTTCACCTCATTTTCAAAGCTGGATGTTGCTAGCAGAGAATAGAGATATTCMTCCTTCTTTTGGATGTGTGTATTTCTGGAGCAAGGGAAGATTTTGTGAGTGTAGATTTTTATCAGTATATTCTGACATGCRATAACATTAGATAATTATTCAAATAATTTTCCATTAAAAAAAAAGAGAAATGCGGATAAGGATCACTACCTCTCACAGTCCCCGTGGTACTAAAAAATATATATATGCTTGGTGGAAGTAAGGAAGACAATTATAAAATGATCAATTTATGCAGATCGTTTTCTGATTTGGAGGTGGAACTGTTCTTGCTTCTCCAGTTACATTAAATATGTCCACAAATACAGGAGTCACAATTCTTTTAGAGTCCAGGGACTGTGTCTGTGTGTGAGTTCGGGTTAAGGAAGGTACGAGGTGCCTCCGTGTGATCTTCAGGAATGTTTGCCTTCTGCTCTGCAAGCCAGGGTATATCCATTTGGTTTTTAATTACATTTTGCTTTGGGGATATTTCTAGAGATTATAACCCTTTATCTGTAGTCGAGAGGGTAACATCCTTTATGCAGTTCTCCAGAAGAGTCTTCTTTCTCMTCTGAACTAGTTACCGGTCGTCCCTTGCAGTCCCTGGTGAGTAGAATTGCCATTTTTTCCATCTTTTCTGTAGCTTTCTAACTAGGGATCTGCAGGCCCTGTCATTCTTTCATAAGATTTGTGCTTTATATATCTTGACATTTTTTCTTTTTTACTTCTTTGAATGAAATCCAATTTACCTCTCACTTTCAGAATTTTCTTATAAAGTTATYGGAGCCTGTCTGCTTAAGTTTTAATTATAGGACTGAAAAGACCTTTGTGAAATGCTGTTCTTCCTTGAGACTTCTTTATTGTTTTCCCAGCATAGTAAAGTTTGCTAATAAAATTTACCTCATTTCACCACCTCAACAACAACTCTGAATTCCCCAATCTTCTTAATATTGTAATTTCCCACCTGAAAATCCACATTTAATTCTCAGACATGTAGARGAGCTGTAGAAAACTGCTTAATATTTGTTTGCTTAGTATTTGTCTCCATCATATCAATCCTTATAATATTTGTTTCTTTGTTCTTCTGTTTTGATACCAGAGATGTCAGAGAATGATTGAAGTAGCTGATCACTCCTCTGGATCCTGACATTTTCCTTCATATTAAAAATATGTGAAATATCATTCTAGAATAATAAGCCCAATCCTTAAATACAGACTATTCGTTATCCAGATATTACTCAGATTCCTTTTTTCCCTCGTAAAAGTTAATAACTCTTTAAATGCGCCTGCTAATGCAACTCTCKTCCCTCTTAACCCGTCAAAGGCTGAATATTGATTTAATTGAAACCCCCAACAAAATTCCTTACCTGTCCATAATAAAACATACTAAAATTCCTAGTAAAACATAGAAAAGAGCCTTGATACCACTTAAAATGTACAGGGATCATTTTCCTTTAGGTGGTTTTTGATTTGAGTGCATCTTCTTTCCTATTCTTTTGGAGAAGGGACTGGGTTGTTGCAGGTGAGGGTCTGCAGTGGTTGGGTATGTGCTGGGTGCGAGCCCTGCCCTGTGTTAAGTGAGCGCTGGCCTTATGCTGAGGAAATGAGAATTTAGGGAGTCTGTTGCGTAAATCTGGGTGTCCCTGTCTGGTTTATGAAAGAGAATAGGTCAGAATGGGTTAGTCATGAGCAAACTCGACTAGGACCATGGTGGGCAGATTCCTGATGGTCCCTAGTGGCACAAGCGCTGTCCGGCTGGTGCTACAGCAGCAGATAACCCAGCACGTAGATGAGCTGATGGAATTGACCCTAACCACGCTCTCAGGGGCATCCCTCTTTCTCCCCTGCCTCAAAACAAACCAAAATACCCAAGAATTTCCTCTACCCTAAACTAGTTATTTACTGTCCGTATGACCTAGCCAGTTAGAAAAGATGAAAAATGCCTCTGAAGTGCAAAATACATCCAGGCGAGGCTGCTTCAGATTGCTGGGATGCCGAGTTATTGATCATAAGCTTGCCAAACATTGAGCAAAATTTACAAGATTAAAGTCGCATAATGGAGAAATAAATAGATAACAGCTGGCTTATTCAGAGGAACCCTTTAGGAGCGAGGCTGCAGATAATTTTATTCAGTTCTTTGGGGGGCTTGATGGTATCACCTAAATGTGCATTTCAAAAATTTGAGTTCAAATCCATTAGGGAAATGCAACCTGTGTRCTTTAGAAGTATAATATTTTCAGTTCTTTCATGTTTAGAAACTAATTAAGGTGAAATGAAAAGAATACATACAAAAGACTTTGGTGAGAAAATGTACTTTCTAAATCTGCCTTTAAAAGAATTTGCCATATTTTGGTCAGCAAGCTACATGAAATATTTATCTAATCAAAAATACATTTATTTATGTAGCTCGCTGTGGTGTGCAGCAGTTCACATGGTATCCTGTCAATTCACATGAGAAACGAGGTTTTAGTTTGGGTCTTTATCTCTGAAATCTGCAAAGTGAAAAGCATTTGTGAGCTGCATTTGTGAAAAGCATTATTTCCTGCCCAGCCATTAGATTAGWTTTATTTGAAACTTGGTGATTTGCTGCGGGTGGTTTTGCCTGCTTGGGCACCTCTGCCTCCCTCCTCCGTCCCTCTCTTTCCTGGGCGCTCTTGCTGCTCACGTGGCCGTGCTCTGGTCAGCTCCTCACCYCTGCTCTTCCCATGATAATTTGTACAAACTCTGCAAAACCAGGGGAGAGCCCAGCTGGGATCAGGACCGCTGCTACAGCAGAGTGTACAGACACAGAGAAACTTCTGTTCGCCGGGACCAATAGTCATCTCCCTTTACTAAAGTGGCAAGCGTCTTATTGTTTGGAAATGCATTAAACCATTGTCCCCCTTGACAATCTGCTATCAACCTTCTTGCGTGCTGTAATTAGCCTTCTATTCATGCTTTGCTTCATGTCTGCTAAGTAGATTTTAGTTGATAAGAGGACTTTAACTCAGTGTCTTGTGGCTTTCAGACTAACTGATGGCTTTGAGAAGCAGAAGTGCTGCCTTCCCATGAGGTGTAGGGTGCATCAGGCTTTTTGAGGATGTGATGGACTGGGGCTGGTGCCTCTGCAGGCCAGCTGAACTGCACTCACCAGTTCTCCTTTGTCTAATCGTCTGTTTTCACTCTAAAAACAAGGCTTTTAGGTTAAAGGAATTACTTTTGAATGTTGTGCTGGTTAATCCCGCTTATGTTATACACAGGTAGGTGTTTTTATAACACGATTCTCTCCCTTGTGATTTTCTCAGGTAATTTCACTTGGTATTGATCCAAGGGCCCTTAGTTTGCAAGTCCTGGCACAGACAGCAAGAACATTTGCAAAGATTCACCAGTGCTTTCTTGAATCCACATATTAATTAATTTGCCACAGTCTTGCCGAAAGATATGATAAATATCTGAATTTGTTGTCTTGAGATTTGAGTGTTAACTAAAATAAAACCTGTGTCCACAGAGAAGAGAGAGACCTGGTATTCTTTGCCTGTAGGTCAGATATATCAGAGGTACTTTGGCATGTCTCATAGAGCTGTTATAATCAGAAATATGTACATGTTTTTGTTGTTGTTGTTCTAAAGAGGAAATGAAGTTAAGGTCCAGGAAAAAGTTATTTACCTCCTGGAGAGTGAAAAAATGAATTTGAAAGGAATCACTGCAACCAAAATGCAGCCCTTTACGTCCTGTCTCTCTCTGCCTGGCTTTGCTTTGTAACTCAGTGTTGGTATGTGTGCCTGCTGCTATGAATACATATGACTGTATTTGCAGGTAATTTATTTATTGGCTTAAAAATACGTTATGCAAATAACTGTATCAGACTAGATTTTCTTCTTGCAATCTCCCCCCAAATCAGTACCCAGGACCACAGCAAAAATATATAGGGAAACAAGATACTTTAGAACCCAATTTATTATCTCCTGCTGGTAGCAATAACCTGAAAATAACAGCAAATAGTAAAATCCAAACTTCAGGCAGACACTGGTGCTGGGAACAGCTGTAGTCACATTTATAAAGGATAGATTCAATATAACACCTATAGAAATGTGCAATGTTTCAGAGGCTCCCAGATTAGCACTTGATTGCTTTTTCAAATTTAGTCTATAGATTGGGAAGAAAGGATTTTTAAAGCATATGAACAAGTGAAATAAATACACTGCTGCTTGAACCAGAGATACTGGCTCCCCTTCCCACTCTTCCCTTCCCTGACTCTGGTTTCTACCTTCCTCCTTGCCTAGCAGACTAATACTTTCCCAAAGCAAATAACTTCATAAAAAGCCCTCCTTGTAAAATACCTTTACAAAACCCATTAGTGAACGGAATTGGAAGGTGTCTGTGCTCAGAGATGGGTCTAGCAACCGTGTCCTTTATTGTGGACCTGCCCTGAGCTGGACCCTGTGCCTTTGCAGAGAGTGTCCCTATGCTGCCTCTGGAAACGATCTTATTTGACCTAATAAAAATCACCTATCCCTTCAACATGCTTGTTTTTACCTTCCTTTTTCTTTCTTTTTTGCTTTTACTCAAACTACAGTTTGCTTAAAGCGCTCTAGGCACCATGGGTTGTAGCTGTTTGGTATCCAGTGCTGGAGTGTGGCTTTGTCTAGTGATATGACAATTAATCTTTCTTTATTAAATTCATATAGGGAAAAGGGACATTGCAATGAAACCTTGAGTAGAGCAGAGAGGGACTGGACATCATTCTTTGAGTCGACTAGATATTCTGTGATGTATTTTTGTGATGTATTTCTGCAAGTGAACTCTCCAAAACGCCGTGCAGTTTTGCCAAGCTTAATGCAGAAAGGCAGGTTAAGTGATGAGTGAGGCTTCTTGGTAAAATAAATACTCTTATCTTTAAAACATTAATATTTATCTCCTTCTGCCCATCACTTTACTTACACAGTCTCTAGGAAAGGTTTATTTGCTTTAGCATTCGGGTGAATTGGATTTATGCTGACTTGTAATCTCTAAATAGTCATGTCAGAGGCCATATAATGTCTCCAAAATCTTTCAGAAAATGGCCTTTTTACTAAAGTGTTCTCTTTCAGTTCAGAATTAAATTTCACCCATTAATATTTAATCCAGCTCTTCTGAGGAGTCAGAATCGTAGGCATTGGTACTAGTCTAATGTCTCAGCTTCAATACGTGCAGATCAAAATTTATTGGGATTTTGAGCACTGAGATCCTGTGTAAAAAAGAGAAAGCTGTGTTTCTTTTGAAATGGTTCATTTGAAGGCAGATTGTAAAATATCAACAAAAGAAAAGATTGCTAATATATTGGGCATATTTTAAAAATCCTTTTCAAGTGAGCTGCATGCATGGAAGCAAAGAAAAATAGACATGAAAAATAATAAAAAAGAGGATAAAGCAAATTCAGTAGCTATAAAAATTAATGAAGTCGTGGTAATACCATGGCAGAGTAAACTCAAACAAGCCTTTGCCTTTTGAAAGACTGCTTTGATACTGATTTATCTAAAGAGACAGCCAAATTCAGCCCATAATGTAATTAAAATGCAATATCATGTAATGACTCAGAAGATAGATTGAAGAGTTGCCTTCCTTCTTTTGCTCTTCCCCCACTCCCTGTGAGTTAAAGGTGAGAGAAATAAGTTGAAAGCAGAAATCTCTTACAAGGAATGGGTGTGCAAAGGGAACGAGTTGCCACTGCAACTGTACRGTGGAAAGTAGATGGTTCAGATAAAAGTTGAATTGCCTTGCTTAAGGATGAAATTTTTGCAAAATGAACTTTTTTCCCCCCTCTCTCTTCCYCTGCTTTTCCCTTGTAGTTACGAGACCTGTTGATGGGAAGCTGTGCCCGGGGCCCATGCCCGCRGCCTCGCAGCTCTGCAGCGTGCCCTGCCCCTCGGAGTGCCGSGTGTCCTCCTGGTCGCCCTGGGGCCCCTGCGCCCCCGAGAGCTGCCCGGAGCGCCAGGGGAGGCGAGGTGAGGGGCGCGGGGCTGGCAGGGCTCCCTCTGCAGCCGGGGCCCCGTCTGCCTGGCAGCTCGCTGCATTCCTTCCTAAACRTGTTTCCCGTAGAAGGAAACTCGCACACGTGCGTACAGCCGTGGAGTGTTACCTCTGAAAGGTTTGTGCGGTTACTCTTGAAACAAAGGRGTGAGTTTCAGCCCAATTCGGGCATTTTATCCTACACCAAACTTGCAAAAAGTGGGAGGAAGGGAGYGAGTGCCAGAGCTGGACCTGAGGTAGGTCGTGCAGCCCTGCCAGGCTGTGGCCCAGTCCAACCTGGGAGTTAGTGCTTGGGCTGCGTTTTACTTAAGCTCTTGGAATAAGAGCATGCAGGTATAATTTAATACCCACCTGGTTCTTAATTGCGTGGAGTAGGTATGCTTTGTTGCAACACATTAAGCTTCATTACAGAATTGAGTGTTATTATCTGGGAATTACAATGTTTTCAGAAAGCAAAACAAATTTTTTAGAAGATTAGAACTGGTCAGAATTTTTGCATTTGAAAAAGTTTAAAATACATATTTTTTAATGCAAAGTTTTCAAAACCTTTTCATTTTTCAATTGTTTTGAATTATTCCTTTTACTAGTTGGAGAAACATGAAATTCGGTCTGTTGTATTCTCTGGAATGTTTCATTCTTTTATTTTGTTTCTGTTCTGTGATTACTGCATATTTTCTTTTGCCTTTATAATTTCTTGTCATTTACATAACAAGACTTGCTGAAAGACCTGTGCRTGTTGGTTCTGCATTTTGTACAGCAGTATGACTTTTGGATTTATTCAGAAGGACATAGATTATGTAAACARTTCTTTCATTATTTTTGTAACCTTTTTCTTCCACTTTACATTTGAATCTACCAATTTAATAGGATGTCATTTCCAAGCAGTCTGATATGCATTATGTATCACAAATCCTTACCTTTGTAAGGTGGAATACTAATTTCGTGGTAAACTGCCCTGCTGTATCTCAGAATGAGGCTTTTCATTAGTGCATTACCTGGCAGAGTGTAGATACCTTTCATATCTTAAATTTTTTGTGTTTCTCTTTTTTCTTTTTTTTTTTTTCTCCCTTCTAATGTGGTTGTTACCTTAATATCTGGCTGTTTTGCTATTTCTTGTATTTGGAAATGTGTAAAGTCAATGAGAAGGAAAAGTGAAATATTTCTGTTCCGGCATTCTGCACCCAGCCTTAGCTTCTGTGCATGGGCAGCCACGTGCCATCCCACTGCCTTCACTAGTTGCAGGCGTTGCTCTCTTGTTTGTGTTGATAGGCTCGACTTCTGCATGCCCTGTATAGTCCTCTTGCTAGCAAATTGCTGATAGGAAGAGGTTGTTTTTTGCAGTTTTGGGGTTAATTCAGTTTCTCTTTCTCCAGGCTTTCGAATGAGGCACAGACGCGTGCTCGCAGATCCGGTGGGCGCTCCGGCGGCTTGTCCACATTTAACTGAATCTCTTCCTTGTGAAGACCCGGTGTGCTACGAGTGGGTCGTTTCAGAAGGGGTGTGTGTGACCGACCATGGGAAATGCGGGCTTGGCCACCGCGTCCTCAAGGCTGTATGCAGGAACCACAGAGGTGGGTAACTGCCTTGTCTTAAATTTATTATTAAATTCATTTGTTGTGCCTCCCTTCAAACTGTTCTTTTGCAGTTATTTACAGTAGGTCCTCATTGAATTTTTATGAAGCTGCCACATTTGGACTTGGCTGTGACGTTCTGCCTATTGCTAATCCCACCTAGGGTTTTGCTTGGAGCCATCTGGGCTTCTGCTGAGGCCAGGAGCACTATGACCACTAACCAAATTAATCTGGACCTTTGCTTTTCTTCTAGCCTGAGGTTTTGGAGTGCATTTGGAATGCTTATCTCGTTTTAACAACCCACTTACAAGACCATGCTAAGGAATGCTTATTTGTGCTGCCAAAATTAATACAAGAATTAGATGTTCTATAAATGAGATGACTGTACGGGGTAATACCTCACTTGCTTGGCAGCAGTTTGAGACCTGCAGCATGTTCAGTTTACAACTTGTTAATAATGAATAAGTACATTTTTATATGACGTTTACAAACAACCAGCAAGAGCTTATTGCTCGTACATGGTTTGAACTTCAGCCAGGAGTTTCATTCCTTGATAAGGTCAGTGTTGTCAGATCCTCAGATTCAATTACATTGAGCCCGAGTTTGCAGTCCTTAGGCGCACTGAAACTGTRGTATCATCTCAGAAGAGGCAAAACTGGAGCTTTAGAGCCTAGTAGTATGTCTGAGATGGAGAATTTTTCTATTACATGGTGCTTAAACTGATAACAAGAAATTGTTTCAAGCTGATAAAAAGATGTGTTAATTGGCAAGTGGTTAAAAATAGTTGGTCATTATGAGACATTAATATCCGATAGAACTGAATAAGAGCCACTTTGCCTGAAGAACAGTCTTGTGAAATACAGTAAGAAATACACATCAATTGCTTGTAAGTTTATGGAACGGCAGCAGAATCTCCCTGGGGTCACAAAAAAAGGTGGCCCAAAGCCCATGGAGAGTGGTGAGATTGGTGTCCACAATTTGGAGGATTTCACAAGGAAATGTCCAAATCACTAGGTGTTGATTAATACTACTCTTAAGTAGTACTCTGAATCTTTAATCCAGTAGGGTAGGACTGTCAACATCCATAAAGGCGATGTTGAAAACGTCGATTTGTTTATCCTTCTGTCAATCAGTGATACTAATCGCTCTGTGTATAACCTCTGCTCCTCCTATAATGTTCTCTTAACAAGATTCCCACTGAAATAATTGGTACGTTTTCCAGGATAAAAACTGGAGTGAGCAGCAGAGCTACACAGACTGTTTTGCTTGGGRTAGCTGGCTGGTTGGTTGCTGGAAGGTGATAAGAAATCATGAGAAATGGCAAGACAAATCAGCAGTGGGTAAAAGAGCAGAAGGGCTCAGAACTTACACAGCAGTTCAAAACTCTGTGCAAGGGACTGTGCTGTTGAAAGYGTTTTGGGTAGCTGCTGCTTTATGTGCCGTTTCATTCACTTGAGTGTCTTTTGTGGAATTCAAATCTGTGTCCTAAAATCCAGGAATTTCTGCTACGGGTGTGAGAAGCTCCTGGTGTCTGGTCCGCGTTGCTTRAGGGCTCCTCTTCTGTAGGGTCCGAAGGCAATGGTGTAATTGAAATAGTGAGGAAATAGTGGGCAGAATTGGAAGGGAGCTTCTTCAGCTGCGTCTTCCAAATGAAATCATTCATCAGGCTGTTCATTGATTAGTTACTGAAGTATTGGGATGGACAAAGGTTTCTTTGGGGAAACCTGTGAAGCCAAAAGATGATCAGAAGGTCTGGAAAGACGGGCGATGGTGCTGACAGCTGGATTATAAGGTTCTGTGATGAGGTGCTTGGTGCAGAATTCACATCAGAGACTGTATTGGAAATCTCTTCTTTTTGTATTTGCAAAAAAAAAACCCCAAGATTATTCTCAGAGTTTGTTATTTAACTTGTTCAGCAAGGAATTGAATAATCTCCTGTCTGTACGGTATTCTTAATCAGATTATAGCAAGTATTTGTCCTCAAAAATTTGGACAGTTTTTATTAAAAGCGAAAAACATTCCTGTACATTGACTGGATGAAAATAACTCTGAAAACTTTCCACTTGCTTTCTTTAAATATTGATGCTCAGTGGATAAAAATCCACAAACACAGTCAAAGCCTCCTTATCTTAAAATGCAACTGGACAGTAGCAAAAATGTATTTTGTTTGTTTCGTTTTTGGAGAACAATCATCTTTCTTAGACTGTGCCCGCGTAGTGGCTGCAGGCATCTCGAGTAAAGCAAGTGGGAAGAGCAGGACGCTGCAGCACTCTGAAGACAACGGAGAGTTGAAACAGGCTCGAGGGCAGCCGGTAAAACGTGGGTCCCAGTGGGATGTGGCATACCTGGGTGGTTCCCCCATCTTCCCATTCAGATGCTGAGAAAGACAAGTGGAGTCAGTGTGTGAAGGTTGGGCTTCAGTCTGGTGGACGTAGGAACGCTCTTTGGTGTTATTTCACATCTGTATGAGCCTCCATTAAAAATACCTGAGTAGCTTGAAACAAGATAAAAGTTGGACCAAACTGATATGCAGAACTGCACACTATGGCCGGGTACAGTGGGTGTAGAGCAGTGGTTGTGGGGAACAGCCCGCCCTGGGCATGCTTTGGTTGCACACTTAACCTGCATAAAAGAAATACAGCAGGAAATCCCTGGAAAAACAAATACATAGGTGCAATTCATACAGTTCATTCATTTCCCAAGCATTTTGTAAATGTTTCTTACAATGCTCTAAATAAAGTCTCAACTGCAAGCAATGTTCTTAGACTGAAAAATGTTGTTATTCAGGATCGTATCCACCATTGGTTCATTTGCAGTTGCCATGTGGTCGTGGGCTAATTTGCTTGTGGCTGCTGTGATACCAGCAGAGGAGGCTTTAGGAGCAAAGTCAGTTCCTCTGTGACACTGAATAACCTCGTGTCCAAATAATCTAAAGTATAAATTTGTATCCAAAGGGTCTTCATCTTTTTAATCAGTAGACCACAACAGAGTTTTGTTCAAAGATATTCTGATTTTACTGAATTAAGGTAGTTTTACCTGATTTGCAGTTAATAAATGTAATCAAGCAAGTGTAATGCAGATTAGTAATGAAACAGGAGTCTGGCTCTCCAAAGCTGCTGAGTAACTGCCATTCCTTTCTACACTGTCTACTTGTCTGGATTGCCTCATTTTTTGAGAATTTAAATTACTGGAGTTTCTTCCTGTTGAAGAAAGTGTTTTTTAATGCTGTTTTTTCTTTTATTTGTCTGTGTAATCTCTTTGGTTCTAGATCCTCAGTGTCTAGAACACAGCACGTGCTAAGGAAAGATGCAGCCGTTTTATTTTTTTCTTTTTAAGTGTTGGTCAGTTCATTGAAAAATGGACATGTTGGGATGAAATAGGTTTACTCCCAAATTTCAGTTCAGTTTGACAGGTTTATCACTACAACTGGAGAAGAGATTTCATTAAGTCAAAATATTTTCCTTCAGATTTTGCTGGATTAAACATTTCATGTTTACTTTTCTGTAAATGAAAAAGACCATTTTTAAAAGAAAATTAAGAAATGCATATATAGTGAAAGAGGATATAAGTATTATAAAAACAAAATATTTTTTCCAGATTGAAACATACTTAGTTTCATTCAGAAATTACCTTTTTTTCCCCCCATATCCTCTCCCAGTGTCTTTCCAGTCTGCTTTTTTTTGGTCCTTCTGCAGATTTCTTCCTTTTCTTTTTTTGGTTCAGTGCCCAAACAGAAACCCATTATTCACACAGTTCTATTGACAGAGCAGACACTAAAATCCTGTTGGAATTCAAGCAAAGAGTAAAGGGAAGGAAGGTAATCAAAGCAGTGTTATTTTAAGATCCAATATTGTGTTCTGCCAGAGCTTGACAGTGAAACTCTGCACTTACAGAAGGCTGGGGACTCTTTGGGGCTAGAATATTAATAATGCTGTGTTTAGCTACCTGTCTATACTTCCATTTCAATCGTGTTGTGTCTTTAGGTCCCCCCAAATGGTTGTCTGCGGAGGGTTTGCAATGTGTGTGCTACTGGGTATGGAGCGTTGCAAGAGCCGTGGACGTTCATGACAGCTTTGCCTTTGGTCTTGTCACTAGCCTCGAGTGCTTACATGGAAAGCATGGATTGGGCTTTTTGGAAATTGGAAATATAAAACAAGCATGTACAAAGCCTCTAAAAGTGCTCTGAGTTCTTCTCAAAGAAGACAGTATCAGTGCAAAACCTGGCTGCTTTTATTCCTGATTCAGTGCCTGGAGCTATCAGCTTTCTGAAAAGTTCTGGTTTAATATAAATCTCTGCAAAGTCCATGTGCTTATTTGGGTTGGAGTGAACTCTTGATTTTTCATGTCCTAATGGATTAATGATGTAGAATAAATTTGCAGTCTGTTTAATTTCTCAGAAAAATGTTTTACTGTGTTAAATTTACTGAAAGTTTTAAATATACTTCTTTTGCTACGCCAGAATAAATTTTTACATCTCTAGTGAGAGATAATGTCCAATGACACCTCAAAATGTAGTAGGTTTTGTTTATTCTGTAAGAGCAGCATAAACTTAGGTTGTGTATTCATTCTTTATTTCACAAAATAAAACTTTTGCCAACCAAAGAAGCAATTTGATTTGTGAAGTTAAAATAATTGCTTTCACGTTAGCATGGAAACGTACCTGTCTTTAATCTGGTAAGAAAAAAAATACTTTTTGTAGCAATGCTTTTTTCCAAGATCTGCCTATACACTGAACATACCCAGGAGGGTTTTCACGTAGTGAGGAGGACAGGTGAAGGGCGAGCTTCTGGTGATAAGGAATAAATGAGAGAACAAGGTTTAGATAAAAGTTGTATGGCTCAGCCGCTGGATTAGAAACCGTTTGTCTCCGCTTCCTAAATTATTGTTGTTCAGAAAGGCTGTTCAATGAATTGTACACTTTTTGGGTAAAATTTATGCGTTGTCATCTGTAGCGGAGCTTGCAGAGCTCACGATGGGAGTTTTGCCGGAATAAAGTCTGATTCACCCACGTGGACTCCACCATGGACTATACATGGAAGTGCAGACTGGAGCCTTGAAGGCTTTAGGTTATGAGATTTGGATTTATTTCTTAGGAAAAGGTAAAATTATGCAATTACCCAGAATATTTGCAATACAGAACCAATGAAAGAAATCAAGGACCGGATATGCGGAGCCGCCGTGTTCGGTTAGCGTTGGAGGGCTTGGCCTCCTGCACCAAACTGCTGATCCTGCCCATTAGTCTGGGCCTTTCTCCCACCTTGGCTGCTGGAGGCTTTTCTCCCACAAGCCAGCGAGGGCAGAAACTCCAAGGCAGTTCAAATAGCAGTTCTTGGAGTAGCCACTCTTGCTGAAACAGCTAGGGCAGGAATATGATGCCAAAACATAGGGCAAAACAGCCAGTGGTGGAAGACTGGAAGGGTTATGGGCTTCAGTCTGGAGGGTAACCTCACAGGGTTAGTTTCCTTGATTAGTTTATTTTTAAAAGCAACTAAGTTGCTTGATTTCCAGCTGCCTTGTGGCTGTCCTGGCAGCGGGAATGTCGGTCAGCAGAGGGCAGGTAGACTTGGGTCCCAGCAGGGAATCCTGCTCTGGGTAGTTGGCAGATGGAAGTGCTGGCAGGGACAGGTGATCCCGAAGGAAACGTGCTGAGCTCAGGAGGCAGCTGGCCCCGTCCTGCGTGTGTAGAGCTTCGCTAGGAGCTCTGCTCGGGAGGATGCCTGTTTGTGCACGCGGGGCTCAGTGAGGTGTGGTGTGAAGTCCCAGTTCACTTTGGTGACGTTCTGTGCAAAAAGCAGGTTCCTTTTCAGTAGCTACCACTCCTTTTAGCGCCGAATGTGTCCAAAAGATATTTTCCAGACTTCAGAGTGGTATTCAAGTGGTGAAGGCAAAGGCCCTTCCTTCCCTGTGGCAGTCCCAGAAGAGGAGATGATATTTTCAAAGATCCAGCTCCCACTAGCATTGATGGAAAGGAGCAGCAAGTGCTGGTTTTTATGAAATCAATCTTATAACAAACTCTTTATTCCGAAAGATGTTTTATTTTTTGTTCAGGTCAAAGGAGTCTTTTGTTTTTTCAGTTTGACTCCTTTTCTAATTTCCCAGTTACAAGGCTGAAATAATGTTTGTTGTATTTTATAACAGCACATGTATTTATAGTTAACTTTTTTAATCTGGAAAGCAAACCTTAAGAGAGATTTTTTTACCCCTCACAATATATTGCAGAAAAAAAATATCCCCATGTTGCTTAAATGAGAAACAAGAAAAATACCTGTAAATTCAAGTACCAGTGCTTGTTTCCTCAGGGGAATTGAGCATACAGTGGAAAATACCTTTTTTGGCTGCTTTCCTTGAACTAAGTATGACTTCACATGCGTGTTGAGTTAGTTTTCTCTCCAGAGATTCATTGTATTGCTCAGGGAACGCTGATTAAACAAAGGGGAGATGTAAATGAGTGAGATAGGCTCCTTTCTGAAGTCTCTTTGAAAATATTTAAATGGTAGATAGAGGACCACGACTGGAATTAATTCAGAGACTAATATTTGCTTACAGAAGAGGAAGGATCATTTTGAAACACAGTATTAGGGCCCAGATTCCTCCAGGTCTGTGACCTGACGATGGCTGAAGTTGTGAGGAGGTGCTACCATCACCAGCACAGCACGGTGAACTGCTCCGAAGGAAGGCAAGAACCCGAGGTTTCCCAACCGCTCAGCTCTTAGTTCAAGGAGATGAGTAAATCTTCAAGGGTCCTGTCGAATCGAGTGGAAATTAGCAAGCAGCCTCCCAAGTTCCAGGGCTTTGGCAGATGGATAAGCAGCGTGATGGCGTATGCTCCTTTCCTGAGGAGGACGTGCCGAGACGTGCCAAAAGACTGCTTGTAATGCACTATAAATACTGTGGTATATTCTTAATAGATGAAAAAGTGTCCGGTGTCTGGTTCGATAAGTGTACTTGGATGAATTGGGAATGAAAGACTTTTTTTTTCCAGGAGAGAGACTCAAAAAAGCTCTAAAAGATTTTAAGTATGCAGAAGATGGTTAGGATAAACAAATGCCTGCCTTTAATTTATTGCCTTCCATATGTGAGGAGCGGCGGGCTAGAATCCAAGTTAGGGTATAACTCATGGAAGGAGAGCACCAGTGTGAGTTAAGTGCATTTTACACAAGGTAGAGTTATTTAATTTCTGATAATTTAGACTCCAAGGTTGTATGCAAAGGAATAAACTGAATGTGATAGTGCATGTGGAGGTGGATGCGGGAAGAGGTGGCTGGGAGCGGCCTGCAGGGCTCCTGCTCTGTCTCAGCTCTTCATAAGTGAGCAGCCCTTTTACTTGAATGCTCTTGAGTAAAATTTAAAGTACTGCCCTTTCCTTGAGTTTTTTCCTAGCAATCTCTTTATGAAATAGACGGACCGAAGCAAATTTAGTTGCTTGTTCTGAGGTTAGTGGGTGCTGGAATTGAAGGTTCTTGTCACCAAATGAAGTGTTTCAACAGACTGTTCACAAGGAAATCTGTAGATGGAAACTTTAGACCCCTTTGGCCCTGAAGGAGTTGGTTTAGGACGTGGTCTTGTCTCATTTTCAAAGTAGATCTTCCTCTTAATTCTAGTTAAATATTATGAAACCAGGATACTGTGTTAGGCAGCAATTTGTGGTTTGTCAGGTGGTCCTAATGGGAGGAGTGAAGCATCTGCTGGTACAGTAGAGAACTTGCAGTATAAGTGACCCTGGGATACACGGGGTACAATTTCTAACTGTTAGTTAATACTTTTTGGCAAAATTCAGTGCTCTCTGTGGAAGATCCTCGTATATATAAGTGGCCCTACATTACAGTAACATGAAGTAATAGGCTATGAACAACCAGAAAAAGGAAAAGCTCCTATTTCTGCTGAAAGTTGCAAGCCGAACTGTTATTTTAAGTATAGATTACAATTATCACATTTGTCTGAGTTGACTTGCAAATTTAATAAAAAGGAGCTTTTATAAGGTACTGGAGTGAAAGTGAATTGGAGCAATGAGGGAGATTAGCTCTTTGAGAAGATTGAAAACAATTTAAGTGCCAGCGTTCAGTGTTTTTCTTGCTTTCTGTCTGTGTGAAGCACATGTGTAATTATCTGAAACTTTGCTTACAAGAGTTAAACAAGCAACGGGATAAGATTTTTGTATTTCCTGTTCAAACAGACTGTTCAATTTGTATTTTTAGGCATTTGGCCAAGGGAGCGTATAGAGGAGGCGACGTCTCCTTAGGAACCAGAGCAGCCGGTATTGCCGGGATGCCTCTCCCAGCCTTGAAGCTGGTCCCTCCCATGTGGTGCAGTTCAATCACATGCTGCCCTTACCGTGCGTCTGAGAACGGGGGTGTGTTCCTCCCAAAGCTCCTCTGGAGAGGTGGGAATGGGGTGCGTTCAGTCCAGTCCGGGAGCTGCAGTCTGTGTTTTACCATCGCCTGCCTGGTGCTGGTGTTGCCACAGTTTTATACATAGTGCCTCGTGTAAGACAAGGTGATCCCGTAAGCTGGAATTTTGTTGTTATCAGGTGCAAAGTGTAATGAAGCAAGCGTTGTGCCTGGTTTCACCACGTTTCCCATTTAATACAAAGTTAACTCTGTTCTGTAGTGTGTTTAATACTGTGTCAAAGGAGAGCAGAGGCAGGAGGGCATTCTGTTCTTGTTCTTGTTTACAAATAGAGCTGACTGATTTGGTAACTGTCTTGGAAACTCACTGAGGCTTTAAATTTAGCAGAGAGCTCCCCGGGCATGCATAGATCTAAAGGTAATAGTTCCTTGCCTATCAATAAGTAAGGATCTTAAGACCTTTACTTTTAATGCTATATACAACTTAAATCCCAAGAAAATAATTCTACTCCTGCTGCTCATTTATATCATAGTAGTCTGCATTAATTCAGACTAGGCTACATCTTCTAATACATTATTTATTTAGGTCTTCAAAATGTCTGTAGTACTGCATGTGGTTGACAGAGCATATTTTTGTGTGTTAATAGTATTTGGCAACCTGTTTTCCCAAGACGCTTAAATAAATGAATGTCTTGAAATAAAGCTGTGACTTAAAAAGCCCTATTTTTTTTTCCTGTCGAAACTATAGCATCCCACAGCCTCTTGCTGCTTTTCCTCTCTGCAGCCGCCTCTTTTTAATAGTTCTGAAGGGATCTTCAGTTCTGCACTTCTTTGTGCAAGGTGCTCATGGATGGAGCGCGGAGCTCGTGTTTCCTGCCAGTTCACAGAGCTCACGAGTGCAGATACAGGAGAGGGCCACGTCGGCGACGGTGCGCGGTGCTGGGGAAGGGTGTTGGCGTGTGCGTCCCGAGGCGCTCGGGGAGGTGGAAGCGAGCGGCCGGCAATACGGTTGTGTATTTGCTTCCCTGATGGATTGGGAGCTGCTTGGTGGGAAGTTGTGAGTACTATAAGCTGACCTCGATAATGGAGTATTTACTGAATGTATGTGTTTAACAGGAGGATGTTGGGAAAAATTTGCAGAATGGGAAGGAATGGCTTGGAATAGGCATTTGTGCTGGGGCTGCAAAGAGGGTTTGGAAAAGGCTAAGGGATGCACAAGGAGAAAGGCACCTTGGGCACATTGAGCTTTCCTTGGGAAAGCGGGAATGAGCTGCAAGGGGAGACATGGTGGGAAGAACCTGAAAAGGGTGTGGGAGCTGCTGAGCTCGGAGGTGACGAGCTCTGGGGGATCGGGCGGGGGACATCCTTGTCCCTGTGTCGCTGGTGACGCTGCTGAGAGGAAGGTGCCCGCACTCATGGGGAGCGTGTGGGGAAGTGGCTCCCACGCTGCTGTCCCCGGCCCTCGACCACTCGTGGGGCGGCCAGGAGCTCCTGAAATTCCCATCAGGGAGCAGATCCTCTCTGGCAGGGCTGGGAAGGGTGTTTGGGAAGGGAAARCGAGGTTTTTGGGTCGGATCCCCATCCCGGCAGAGCCAGCCCCGGTGCTGGGAGCAGCGCAGGGACGAGCTCCCGGCTCCACAGGCTTCATCCTGCAGTCCTCACAGCTCCACTGGCTCCAATATCTGTTTTCAAATTTAGCTATTTTAAGTACCATAGACTAAGATAATTATTTCATGAAGTAATATTATCTGCAAATTAACCTTGGATCTTTGGGTAAGTTCAGAGAGARAGAGAGATAAGGAATTTTATCACAAATTGCCAGACTTATTGAGTTTAATGTAAAGGCCGTGGCAAGTAATACATTTAAACTGCATCTAAGTAGAAAAGGCCAGGATATCAAAGTCTAAAAGCAATAAGCATTAATTTATTCAGAAAGTTTTTTTTTTTCTTTCTGGTTTATATGTTCTTTTCTCACACTGTCATTTAATGAGGTTATATTCTGATAGGAAAAAAAGATTTTTATTTCAGGAGATAGAACATAGCTTTTTGAAAACACAGGTTTGCCCTCCCCTGTCTGGCAGCCTTCCCTTTGTTCAACTTAGTTGCTGGACTAGCAGGTGGGGAGGAAAAAAATCCCCCTTCYGTAGGCTTTGGATTGAGATCCGTATTTTCATTTTCAGTGGCAACTAGCACATTTCCTGTAATTCCCTTCAAATATTCCCTGGCAGTATTCCCAGATGTATCTTTTGAAGGTTAAATGCTTTAGGATTTATATACTATGGTATGTGGTTAGAGCAGAATAGGCTAGTAAGTCTGTAGGGCCGCTTCGTGGCGAGACTAGTTTGGGTATCGGGTATGGCCGGAGTCGCGCCGAGTTTTAGCCCGGTTAACGGGCTCCGATTCCCAGCTCTGGGCTCTGCTGGAGTCRGCAGCGCTGGCCTGGGTGTCGTTACCCAGCTGCACCGTCCTGGGGCTCAGGCTTTTGGCTGCCTGTCCAGAAACATCTTCCTTGTGAGCTGAAATTGGCGTGAGTAAAGAGCAATAATTAAAATAATATTCCGCAGGGCTTGCATTTTAGTACAGCGGTTTGATTAAAATTGGATCGGCTCTTTCCTCTCCCCGGTGAAATCTTGCTCGCTTGGTTCCTGATGAGGCGGAACCGGGGCTGTGATCAATATTGATGAAGGCACTGGGGRCCCCTGCAGTTCTTGCCACCCCTCCTGCACTGTGGAGCTGGAGGGGCCGTTTTTAGCGGTGAGCTGGGTAAGGGCTAGCCGTGCCGCTCGATGGAGCAGCCTTGGAGAGCTGCTCTTAGTGCTCTTTCTTCTGAGGTTCACTGGTGACATACGCAGATCAGCTCTTAGCTGATCACACGAAAGCAGGGACTTCATTTTCCTGGCTGATGTGTCTTTGGCTCCCTCGGTCACGTCCCTTGGTGTTAATGTGGCCTCTGCGTTGGGAGTTACCGCCCTTCAAGTGTCAACTCTTGCCGTTGACACCAGTAAAGCAGGTGGAAATTCCTTCAGCTCCAGGCTCTGCTGCTGGCTCTGGTACCACACACGTAAACCCCGTGTGGATGCCGTGGAGTTTCTGGCRAGGGAGAACTTTGGATCCCATCGCTTCTGGAACTGCTTCCAGCTAAGCCAGAACATGTTAATACAGCTCCTCGTGAAGCGCACAGGTTTTGGCAGTGCTTTCTATCTGGATAAGTCCCGCAATACTTTGTTCCATTTTCCTCTTGTCTCTTGACTCCTTCGGTGCTTTCCCGAAATATCCAGATCATCCTTGAACTCTTGGTGCGTTGCCTCCTTGAAGGCTGCTCCTATTCCCTGCCACTGAGAGCGGTTGGAGGCCGTCCAAAGCAATTAGCAAGTGTTTTGGAGACTTTACTTTGGCTGCCCTAGCAAATATGTGCAGTGAAAGCAGGATTGCTATGGGACCTGTTTTTTCTCATCAGGGCATCTCTATCATCTGTAGGCTCTTTTTAATTGGAAATTACCCACTCTTATTAACACAAGAGATACCCTTTGGTCCCAGTTCAGACACAGAGTAAATGTATATAGTTCCTACTAAAGATGGTCTCATCTGCACATTGCAGGGTGAAGTTTTGCCCTTTAGTGTCCATTCTATTTCTCTTGGAGGAGAATTTCATTTTCTAGTAAAGGCAATAAATTTTGGGCTGCTCAGATAAGTGACTAGAGAGGCTCATCATGAGAATTTAAAGAAATAAGCTTACTGAGAAGATGGATGGTGACAAGAGGAGTGAAAGTTGTTATCCAATCATTTGTCATGGTCTGGGACGTTAAGATGTATGGGTAGGAGACTGAAAGGTGTGTAGAAAGTTCCTTTCCCAACAGTTGGCTGGTCTGCAATAACTTACCTTGTGCAGTCAGCCTGCACKCTCTGAAAACTCCTTTGGTTTGCATCTTTTCATATACGTGGTACATAAGCAATAACRTGTTATATATTGCTAGGAAGTATTCTATACATCATCTAACTATAACCCCGTGGTTACTGAATATACCAGCAGACTTCCCTGGTGCTTTTATTAACTCCCTTTTCTGCCTCCTGTATCCCAGTCCAGATGTTAACATTATCCATCTTCCCTGTTTTACTCCTAATGTTCTGTTCAGGGATTTCTCCAGAGATTTTTTTTTCTCTGAATGCATTTCAGTGGTTCCCTGCTCTATAGTAGTTTTCCTCTAGTTCTTTCCATATCTCAAGAGTTCTAAAGAAAYGTAGCAGTCAGTGGGCACAGGGTCAGCTAGTGAAAAATCAGATTAAGCGTCTGATTGTAGGACGACTTGTTAGTGTGTGTCTATTAAGGTAACACTTCCTGCCAGATTTCGCTGTGTTGGAAGGTTGTGTTGCTGGTGGGCTGAGTTCGAGTGTTTTTCCTGTGCAGTGGAATACATTTCAACCTACTCTCTGCGAGCAGTAAAGACCTTGCCTTGTTTACCTTGGTTCAAAGGAACCTTGCCCGTTACTTCTTAACATACAAGTATTCCTCACAAAACAAACATGGTCCACCCCAAACCTCTGCAATACTTTCTTGCCTTCTATACATGGAACTGCTCTTCTACGTGTATAGGTGCCCGTATCTTTTGGTACAGAATCTCTTGCCTTCCCTTTGGTGCGTAGTCCACTTCTCGACTGTCCTAGTATGAGGTCTGGGATTTTGGCTGCGTTGTTCAGTGTGGTTTGCTTCATTTGGGTTTGCAGTGGCACAGAATAGCTCAGTAACCTTAATGTGATTCATTCCATTGACTTTCATCACCGCTGTCACCTTCTGATTGAACTCTGTTAAAATATAACCCTCACCTATTTCTTCCAGCCTGTTCTAGTATTTCATGATCAAAAAATGGAATTGGCTCAACGTATTCAGGCTCTGGTCTCTGTAGCAGCCRTGTGTGGCTGCAGCGAGGAGGTGCTGAGGAGCATTGCAAAGATCAAAACGTTGATGCACCCCAAAGGTGTCCCTTGGGTGGATGAAAGTCCAAGTTTGGCCACAGTTCTGCAGTTCGAGTCTGATGTTCCCCCAGGGCAGATGTATCGGCGTGTGTCACAGTCRTGTCCCCAGGATAAGAGCGGACACGGAGCCCGTGAGGCTGGGAACGCTGCTCRAGCCACATCTAACAGGGTGGCTGTGCCTGAAGGCAGAGGGTCCGGGTGTTGCCTGGACCGACTGTGTCTGTTCRGCGCGGGCTGCAGGAGGTGGGAAAYGCTGCTTGGCCCTGCGGCTGGAGAGRCCAAGAAGATTTTTTCCTATTTCTGCCTTATCTGTGATTGAACAATTCCCAGAGGGGCGGTGGGAGCGCCACGCCACCTCCTTCCCAAACGACTGAGGAGCGGCCACGTGGTGGTTATCTCGCGTGCTAATCAATGATGCTGAAGGTAACGGGCTAAGTGACCTTTGGGAAGGAGGGGGAGGTTGTRCCGATGTTATACGTGCAGCTGGAGGCAGCGCTCCCGCTATCTCGTGGAGCTGGCCGTGTGAACTCTTACCTTGTTGAGCTCTATTGCCATATTGTATTCTGGTGTTATATCAGCCGAGTTCAGTGATTCCTATATTTTGCCTTGCTTGCTAGTTGTGATATTTTAATTGCCCAGGTGCCATCAGTCTCATACAACGTCCCTTCCTCATTTTAACATTTGATTTCACGTGATCATCTCGGCTTCTCAGTTTTAGTTTTCCATCTGACAGCGAGTCTCTCTCTTGGTACTGAAAATACTTAGCCGTGTCTCTGCACTGACATTCACTGGGTCACGCTGAAGTCCCTACGAGCAACCTCAGTTCTTTCTGTGAGCTCAGAYCTTTGTGCTTAGCTGGGTTTGGAGCTCTTATTACCCCACTGTCCTGGAGGAACGCGTCCTACTTGGGTGAAGGCRACAGGGTTTTTACCGCTGATTTCACTGCGTGTGGAATTAGGCTGGTTTACAACAGCCCGTTGGGAGCAGAGGCTACGCTCTAATCCTTTGCTTCTTTACACTTTTATAGTGCTGGATGGAGCACTCGGTTAGCATCGATCCAGCCTTGTGGTTACAGCTTCTAAACAAACACCAACACTGCCTTTTATCCACAGATATTTTATATATAATGCACACGCTTCACATGAGTGTATGTGGCAGTTTGCATGGATTTTTAAGTATGCGTGGAGACAGCAGGATACCATTTGCAGAGTTGAGATTTCAGTAACATATGGAATCAGTGGAACTTTACTGTGTTTGTGTGTGCATGCACTCCGTTGAGTAGTAGTAGTAATAGATAGAAGTTCAAAGGTAAAATTTTACTGCTGTGCATGAGAAGAGAAAGAATAAATTAAAGTGTTCATGCTCATATATGCTATGAATTTTGAACACTGTGTCTATTAGGAAGTTTGTCAAAATGTACTTATGTTTGAAGATAAAGATAAAATCTGAAGGCTTTAATATTGTTCTTTCTTATGTACATATTCCTTAAGAATATCGGTGTAAAATATTTCCTGCCGAAAGCTATTGTCATAAAATGACACATTCCCATTTTAATAGCTGAATAATCAGAAGAGAACTRTTTTCTAAGTTGCAGAGCAGTTATTGCTTTTTTCGTAGGAAGAATCTGTAGTGGATGAAACCCAAATTTTATCAGATATTCTCCATTTTTCCTATTTCAGTTCTTGCTTTTGAAGAATGTGTCCAAATGCCTCCTGACAGTCCTGACACTTCAGGATRCTTAAAAAGAGAGAGGTTTACATTTGATTTCATTTCCTGATTCTGTATATTCCTCTAATCCAGTAGGAAATTTAAAGTAGCGGTTGTGCAAGAGCGGGTGAAAAACTCTTTGAGAATGGCTGCTTTGTGTCTCTGCAGGCCCTGGTTGCTGCTCATACATCTTATTTGTGCCGCTGCAAAGCAGGAGCAGAAGCAATAGGTCAGCGTGACAGGTTGGCGGGCGGGTGCTTGTTGGCGTGGGTGCCGCTCCGCTCGCTGAGCTGCGTKTGTCTGCAGCGCTGGCTCAGCACATCAGCTCACTGCAGTGCGATGGACGAGACCCCGGCTTGAGGAGGCATTGACGCCGAGGATAACTCCTCCTGCTCCCTTTTCTCCAGTTGCTCCTTTTGTGGTTCCCTCTCGTCTTCCCCATTTGTCTGTCCGTGAGCAGAGGGGAGATCGCGGTTTGCAGAGCAGGGACCTTTTTGCAGAAGTCTGAACACAGTCTGCAGGTTTTGGCTTGGTCTGCACAAGCTCTCAGGCTTCATGTTCTGGGGGCTCTGCACACATTTCCCACGTTGGCAGGGTCATGCCAGCCAGTGCTCCGCATGTTTTTTCCTCTGTTTTGCCGTGTAGATATTCAAAYGACACACGATGTTCATCAGAGCAGAGAAAAAGGAGGAAAAGCTTCCTGGGAAATCGTTTCACCAGCCAAAAGAACAGAATAAAGGAGTGTGGTGCCTTATCTAGACCAGAAAATCTAGAGCAAGCTGCAGGCAAGGGCTCTGCCTCGGGCTGCTGGAAGTTCAGACCAACCTGTCGCCCCAATGTGCTGGTGGGTCTCTCATCTGCCACCTTTTAATTACACTATTTCATACAAGGGCTTCACCTGCACTGGTTGCGAGGAAATAATTCGTTTTGAAGCAACAGGACTTTGTCCGAGTGASAGAATCAGTTTCCAATTTCTTAAGGTTTTGGGGTGTTTTTGGATGACTTTGAAACATTCTGGGCTGTGAGTGGAGGGGAGGGGGGGAAATGGCAGATTTCTTTCAAAGAACAGCAATCAACTTTCAATCTCTGTAAATGACGAGAAACTTTATCAAATAAACCTTGCACACTAGAGGTGGTCATAAATGATTCTCTCCCTTAAACTCTTTTGCTGATGCCATCCTAGCTGAGTAGTGAGCAGGATTAGCCTGCGGTCACAGGATGATCAGTGAGCTGGTTATRGAAGGTGAAACGGTTTAGAGATGTGATGTGCTCCAAATGGCACTAAAGGAGTGTTGCAGCCCTGGCTCCAAGGGTAGGCCTAATTACTGGTGGTGTAATTAAGGTTCCACCTGCATGGGCAAAGTGGAAGCGCGCAGAAAATACTGTGTTTATTTTGGGTTGCTGACTCTGATGTCTCTTAATTACTGAGTGATCTGCACAAAATACAGTAGGAATTAAACACTTCTCTTATTCTAAAATCACTGCTTTTTATAATAAAAGGGTTGAGGGTAGCTCAGAGGGCATTAGCTGAGTGTAACTTAATCCATCTGGGAGCTGGCGTCCCGCGCCGGTTCAGCTTGATACGTGCCAATATTGTAGTTAGCAACGATCATCGTTTGGGCTTTTTATTGCATTTACTTAACACGAGATTTCAATCATCTGTTTGGACCCTCAGTTGAGGAGTGTTCTGTGTTACTGAGCGTATTTTCCTTTTTATTTCGATCTTTTTATAGCTATCTAGCAACATATTTTAATATTGTTCCAGTCTGAGTTTTGTGGATCAATTGGAGGCGAAATTGCAAACCAAAATACTAACTACTGTTAGTATCTATTAAAAACATTAGTATCTATTAAAAACAAAAATAATCTAGCAATAGCCTGGTGTTCAGGCCTCCTGGTTCTGAACATTTCCTGGAAGGTTTTGGAAGCGCTTGGAATCACTTTACAGGATTAGATCACACCCAGAGTCGGAACTTGAACACGTTTTTAGTGTTAACTGCTTCTAAATGAGCACTTACTTTTAAGTAGTTGGCATAAATCTAATTTTAATTTACTGTTTTCGTTTTCTTTTGCATTGATCTTCTTTGTAGAGATTCAATTGCAGRCTTGTAGTAAGATGTTTTTCAAAGRGTCCAGATGGTATTTGCAATTATTTATTATCATTAGCATTCAGCGTATCTGAAAACAGGACTTTTGCCAACTTAGATAAACCATTCCTGTTCTACTATTGTTTGTAATATTTCAATGTCTCCTGTTAATTACAGCTCACTCTTGGGGCAGTTTTTTTGTAGCTAGATAAAAAATGAGATTCTGCTTTTCCACAAATTGCTAACACTTATTTTGGAAATGCAATTTGGATTTTGAGTGATTTCATGAACAAACCGTCAAGGTATGTCATTAAGAGTAACATAATGAGAGCAAAAACCAAAGCAATCAGAACAGTGGGTATAAAAGTGCAGATTTCTTGCGCACACACAACCTTTTGCATCGCTTCTTAGTGCATAAAAGTCTTCTGGCACCTGCCATTGCTGTTGTTTGTCCTTCTGCTGTTTTTTCTGAGTTTTGAGAATGAAGATGGCACCTGAACGGCGTAAAAATAGAGTATTTAAAACTTACAGGTGTGAATTTAGGAGTGATAAAAACTACCTTCTTTTGTTGTTTAAAATACCCGAATACTCCCACTGATACCGTGCTGCCCACTGTATGAATGTGTAAAGCGAGGTGGAGTCTGTACGCTCTTGCAATAAGCAAGCATTGTTTTGTCTTAAAAATATATATGAAAACAAAAGAATATTTTCATAGAACATAATATTTTAATCCGTTTGGCTAGTTCATGTAATTGGCTTCTACTGTATTTTGTGCTGTCATTTTTCACAAAGCAATACAGGGAAGGCAGTAGAGGGCCGCACACCTGTTTCATAGTTATGCTGCAGCACCAGTCTCGACAATAAATCTTAATTGTAATCAGTCTTGATCAACCCACCTGGGTAGAGTCTCCATTTGTATGTAGCAGAGGGGAAGGCAGGAAAAGGAAGAAGAACGAAAAGAGAGGAAAAAAGCACAGAACACTGGTAAGGATTATGTTTAGTCCTCACAAGTTCTGCTTCCAGATTGCTGTTAATTATCAGGAGCAGCTATGGGAAATTGCGCTCCTCTCCGAGAAGGCAGGGAGTGCACTTTTCCTTTGAGATGCACGTGAGCGGTTTCTCTTGTTTCGGGAGGGACTGGGACACGAGGTGGGCTCAGTGCTGCTCTCAGTCCCCAGCYGAGCAGGCGCGAGTGCAGGAATTCCTGTCAGGTCCCGTGCCCGGGAAGCGGGGCCGTTTCCTCACTCCCGCTGGTGGCTGCTCCTCAGCAGGGCAGGGCTGCGCACTGGGGCTAGCTGGGCAGGCCGGCCCTTCACCCAGGGAGCCACAGAGCCCTTTGGTTATGTGTGTTTGCATCGATGGAAAAGGATAAACTGGCCAAAGCAGCGGGGACGCGGTCGTGCAGGGGCTGCAGGTGGTAGGGCAGARCTTCTCCGTGCTCTACAGTGGTTATGTAAGGTGTGTCCAGACACGGTATTTTACTTCTTCTCSTAGCTTAGTCTCTATTGCCCTGTGTCTGTTTTCTTTCATACTTTATGTTTTCACTCTCCTGTTTCCTTATTCTCTTGAAATTTTCTTCTGTATTCCTTTATTCTTCACKATGAATGATGCAGTTGAGAATAGTTTTTACTTTATCTACTGCTGTATTCTTACTCTGTTCACTTTTCTTTCTATTTAGTGTTTTGCTTTCCTTTTTTTTACTTAATGCATTTTCTCATAATTGCATTTTAACAAAGTTTTTCAACTGAAACCCCTAAGGACCATTCCTTTTTTCCGTGCTTTTTTCGATCCTTGTGAATGATCCTGGCCATATTTGGGCTTTTTTACATTTCCTCCATTTTTTTTCCAGGTAGCTCTTTGCTTTCATTCTTCTCTTTTGTTACTTCATTCTTGTTTTCCGTTATGGGGTTCTGATAGCAGTGAGGGGCCGCTGCAATTACCTTTATTCCATCCACCACTGCTCTCCTTGACAAACTGACACCGCTCGTCCCAGATGTGCTTCCCTATTGACGGGCCTTAACACAAGTCAACCCGGAGCCAGGAGCTTCAGCGAAGTGTGACATTGGTCTTCCAGCCCAAAAGTCAATGAGAGCAGGTAGACTGAGCAGCAGCAGCAGCCTGGGCATGTGATAAGGGATCGCTGAGACGAGCAGTGCTGCGTGGCACTGAAAAATCAGTGCTATTGCTATCACACATACCTATCCAAAGTGCTAGATCCCATTCCTCTCGTTGTTATAGTTTGATTGTTATTGCTTTTAAGTGTAGCGTTCCTGTTGCTGATGAGGTGCCTAGGCCCAGGTTTTGGCATCACGCCGCTTCCTCCGGAGGAGATGCGCGCTCGCCGTCGGCAAACTGGCGTGCAGTCGATAGGAATTTTTCTGAATTTACTGCTGTCTGTTGACATCTTACTCTGTTACAGGCAAGCATTTAATCAAAGTTTATTGTCATTCTTTTCTGAGATTTAAATGGGACATAAAATTTTACGATATGTATAGTATTTTAGATGACGGCTTCGTTATTTCCAGAGAATAATTTCGAATGCTACAAGGAGAAATATTGATGTCAGACTGGTAATCGTCATTAAATATGCAGCATTTTTCCAGCAGTCACTTCTGCAAAAAATACRTTTTTTCAGTGCTTCCTGGTAGCAGTGCAGAGGCATCGAAAATGCAGTTCCTTCACCTTGGCCTTTCCCCATTGCAGASACCAGTGGGTCTCCTCACACATGTGCAGAACTGATTTGCCAAGTAATAGTTCAGGTTTTCCACTGGATAAAAAATGAACRTGGTATAGCGGTGAATGGCAAAAGGAGGATATTAATTCATTAAGTTGATGATCTTTCAATTGCCGCTGCCTAGCGGGACTTCTTTTTTAGCTCCTTCAGCCTTCTCCTGTCCGGTCGACTTGGCTGCTTTGAAAATTGGCTKCTTTGCATTTCCCAGGTCGTAACGCCTTCTGCAGAGCCGCGAGGCGCTTCCGTGGCAGGTGTAATTAAAGGATGTCTTGGGAGCTGAGCGCTCGGGTCACGGGGAGGAAGGAAAATGAGGTGCCGTTGCTGGGCTTCCTGGGAGGCGTTGGGTGAAAGAGGCAGCTGCGGGTTAACATTCCGCTGCCCGGGATTAAAACGGTCCTCTTGGTTTAATGCCTCACAACGGCAGGATCGTGGAAGTGGCTCGTCCGTTCAGCATGCAAGGCACTAAGAAAATGATTACGTTTTCTGGGAAAATACGCTCACTCTTTCGAGGGGAGTTTTGTAGCGTTCCTTTTTTGCTGGGAAGATTTTTCATTCATATGAATGTAGAGGGACTGAAAATTCCAGTGAGAATTTTATTTCTCTGTATGGGGTAGTAGTCACTTCTTCACTTTCTTCATGACTTTTTCCCAGAATTCAAATTAGGGAACAGGTAATAATGCAGCCTTATTAGCAAATACACTTGCAATAATGTCATTTTTACCTTCTTTGCCCCAGAATTATTAGACTCTGATATTAGAAGAAAGAGGATTAAATCTGTCCTATTTGGAGAGTGTTATCTGTCGAGTATGTCTTATGRATTTAGCTTTAATCATTTGTTAAGAAGTGAAGTGAGCAAGTAATAAATACCTGAAGGGAGCCAGTGGAGACAGTGGCCGTCACTGATGACAGTCGGCAGGATCTAGTCGAAACTAACGTGTTTTATTTATTTATTTATTGAAATCGCCTGTTGTTCTTTTGTCTTTGCTCCATTTATTAATGAGCAGCCTTCAAAGTTCATTAGGCCGCTGCAGTGAACACCCAGGATATAGTTCCCCACAAAGAGACCTGCTTAGGGCTCTACGTAGGAAAGACCAGTGGTCTGAAGAAGTCCTGCTCTGCCCTCGCCTGCTGCTGCATGTAATTCCTGGGTAGCCCAAGATGATCTCTGGAATGTCATCGTCTGTTCTCAGGCAAGAAAAAAATATATATATTGATAGGGAGCTAAGTTATTATCAGCACTATCCTTCTCCCTGTGTTTCCTAAAAGGAATCCAGACTGGGATCCTTGTGATGTGATCTGCTATCCCACTGCTCTCCATGCCTGATTTCAAATGCTGCATCTGAGACCTAAATACGTGTTTAGAAGGGAATTTGTRTTGTGTTTAGATGCAGTATTTAGGTGCTTAAAGACATTAGTCTTGTTTAGGAGACAGCAAGACTCCTCTAGGAAGATTATTCAGAATATCAGAGATAAGAATTATACCTTCAAGCTACCGGGTGAGCGGCTAGAAAGCTCTGGAGAATGTGATGTCCCCTGTAAATCTGTGACGATGCGTAAAGCACACTTCAGGTGTATCTTCTTTTGGCATTTTTCATGGAAAATGAAAGATTATTGCCTTCTTTTCKCATGTGTAGTAGTTTTCTGAGAATTCTCTCCTAGGTAGCTGGTGCAGACAAAATGTACCATTTCTATATTATTACAAGCTAATAATTAAACTTGATCGCAGTGAATAGAGCTGTAAGGTAAATCACAGAAGTGAAGGCAGAATTGCACCTTCACGCACTTGGTGGGAAACTCTTTGCAACAAGACTCCAATCTTCCTTTCTTTGCTGAGGACCCACCGACTGCAGCCTTTGTTTGCAGTGCTGCCGTTGCTGCTGTTTGCTGTAAAGCCAATGTGGGAATGAAAGAAAAACTGGAAGAAGGATTTTCCTCCTTCGCCTCACTTCCCACGGTGTGGTTGCTCTGAAGTACAAGTGCCTCCTGTTAACTAAGGCTCACGGGTGGAAAAAGCCACCCCCAAGGAGAAGAGAGTGTTTCATGCTCTCTTCTGAGCAGAGCAGGAGGTGCTTGGGAGTCTTGTATGAGGTCAGATTAGACTGGTGGAAAAGCTCCAGGGGCTTTCAGTGTTTTGGYGTTTCCTTTGCATGAAGTCTGTGCGTGCTCAGGTCTGCGTGTGAGGAAGGTCTCGCTCGTTGAGGAGGAGGGATGAGGGATGTGTGTTTGCCTGGGGTCTGCGGGAGCAGCCCAGGCCCACGCTCTGTCTCTGCCTTGTGGCTCTGCAGCCTCRTGTTGACGGTGTGAGCGCCTCCTCTGTGCCTTTCCTGGGAATATAAGCATGGAAAAGAAGGATGGACGGTTTGCTGTTCATTTCACCAATGCACATAATCTCCCCACATTACTGTATCACTGGTACTGGTTCCTAAAATCAAGCGTCACCAGGATGCCCTCGCGTTATCTGCTGCTGTACAGACAAGCTGTCAAAATCTTAGCAGGGACTTTGACGCTAAAATAACTCAAAGAGACAGTTGGAATGAGGCCCACAGGTTTATTTGGGGTTTTACGTTATTTTTCCCTAAAGACAGTTCTCAGCTTCACRTCCGAAGCCGCACTGGTGATGATGGGTGAGTGAGTGACTCAGTAGGGAGAGCTGGCAACCCCTGCTAAGTGCCACACAGCTGTAGCCTTGTGCTCCTCTGGCTTGGGCACCTTCCATGGGGAGATTTTGGCTCTCAGTTTTGGTATTCAGCAGATACAGAACAGCTCTACGACGACTGGTCCTTACYGAGCATCTCCTGATGATCAGGGGCGAGCGCAAGGGAAAAAAAATGTATTATTTCCAAACGTCTCTTGCAGCCTGATAGCCTGCTGGATTCTCTGTTACTTCTCATAATGTGCCTGAGAAGTTTTATTTGTGCCTCAGGGGCAATAAGCTTGTCTTCATTTCGGGATGCAACCGCGGATAATACGGCGGTGCCACCGACAGCGTGATGCACTCCTGCCAGCAGCTTGCCTGCCTCTYGTGTTTACTCACCGGTGCATGTGTTGTCTTGCAAAAACAATACAGATTTCTACCCTCGTAGCTATAATTGCGTTCTGGGCTGCCTCGTTACAGACCTCTGTTCCCGTAGCGCGTGARGCGAAAGAGCTTGTGCTATTCTGTTGTTGCCATTGTGAATTTTATGTTTTTTCTRTGTATAATTGAGCCGGAATAGTCATTATGCATTTTTTTCTAGATTCATGATTAAAGAAGCCTCAAAGGAAAATGTTGTAACTGTTATAAGGACAGAAGAAGTAACAGTCAGAGTGAGCTTATTGCTTATAAACAGCTCAGTGTGAGCTTCAAGAAATTTCAGATTTGTAACTGAAATTTCACGAGGGTCCAGCAGCACCAAGCAAGAGAACAGYGTAGCAAAGTCAATCACATCTGTCCAGAGTTCGTAGAGTTAATTTCTGCTGTCACTGGAATTATATCTGCAAAACGTTAGGTGTAAKTCAGTGCCAAAAAGAAAAGAATCATTTCATTTAATTTTTATGAAATATGATCAATTATGCATTTGCCATAAAAATCTATGTAATTAATAAAGTTACTTGGTGTGTCATTATTTTACTTTGCATTTTATTTTAAAAGCATGATTTTAGACCGTAGGCATTGCAAGGTGTAACTTCATCTGGCTGGGGTGTGTGTTTGGATCACATCAGCAGTGGAAAGCCGCACTCACACATACGTGAGGTCTCCTCTGTCTCATCCCTCTTCTGCCATGGAACTAAGGGGCAGTTTTCTTCCTCCTGCACTCCAGGAGACTTGTGCAGTCACTGCTATTCCCCTTTCCTGGGACTGGAGAAGGACGAGGGCTGACCAAGGCATTAGGAAGCTGCTCCCATCTCCATTCTCAGTTTGCGAGATGCTTCTGGTCTGGCGGGACGGTTTTGTTCCGAGTCCCTTGGTTCATCTCCAGTAGCAAATATTTCCTGCCGGGGCAGGGGAGGTCCAGCAGATGCGTTATTCTGCACGTGCCCCCGTTCTTCTTTAACGTTATTTCCCGTTCGTTCCAGGTGAGGAGGTGCCGCAGAGCCTTTGCTCGGAGCGCCTCCGTCCCGAAATAGCCGCTTGCGAAGTCCCTTGTGCCGCGGACTGCGTCGTCAGCGAGTGGGCGCAGTGGTCTCCGTGCTCCCAGTCGTGCTCCGGCAAAAACGCCGAGGGGAGTCAAAGCAGGAGCAGGTCTATCGTGGCCCTGCCCACCGAGGGTGAGTGGTAGGTGGTTCAGATGGGTCGCTGCTGTTTCATTCAGGGACTTGCCTTGGCCTCTCTCCGCCAGACCGTGTTTGGATCAGAGCTAAGCTGGTACTTGTCGCTGCCTAATCTCTAGCAACTGAAAGATCTTTACAAGCTCGAGCTGGTGCACGTGTTACTCGGGGAAATTCGGCCACAGTTCAAAATTATTTCCTTTAGCCTACAGACTGTTGAATGTTTAAAGCCTTGCCTGGGCTAAATGTACTTCCTACACTAATGAAATTACTGAAAGGCTAAAACTCCTCATATAAGTGTTTTTATATGGTTACATGTTAGTACTGATTTAGAAAGGAGGGAGCTCTGAAAGCAAGCAAATAGCAAAGGACACTTATTACAAACCTAAAATATATTGGTCTTCTTTTTCTGTTGGTGTAGGTAAATTGCCCTTAATGAATTTATAAAATTTCCTCTAGATGTTCACTGAAACATCATATATCTGGATTTAAACATTTCARCGTTGCAGTGACAGATTTTTTACACAAACTATTTCTTAATATAATTGTAATCTTCTGACTGTAGTTACACATCCATTAATGCATTGAGCTTGTTGGTTTATCACCCAACATTGCAGAGCTACCCCACGGAGTGCCTACAATTCATAAAACATACATAGGTTCAACAGACTCAAGCCTTGTTGACACAAAAGAAAATAGCTATTATTGTCAGCGTTATGTGCAGCTAATCTGGCAGCAGAACACTTCAGATGCAGATCTAGTCTGGGACAAGCACTGGTGAAAGCAATTTTGGCAATTATCGTTAAGACTGCCTGCTATTCCCAGGGCTATGTAAGGACTTGATCTTGCAAACCCTTACTCATGTGAATGGTTTTTATTCATACAAACATCCTCATGTGCTTGTACACAAAATTGGAGTCCTTCAGGATGAAAACTGCTATGTAATTGTAGACCGATAATAACTATATCTAAAGAAGTGTTTGAGCTAGAAAATTCAGATGAAAAATGACGTTTTCTTCATATTTTCCATGGAGGGGACAAAATACAGATAAATAAGGAATTAGAAAAATAGAAGAAAATCTGAATAGTTGTTAATGTTAAGAAATGAAGACTAGAAGTACCGAGATCTTCTGGCCTGAAGGACTTCTGGATCTGACTGCAGTTTTTTGCTCCAAGCTCTTCCCCAGATCCCGTAGCAGGAGGAGCAGGGTGGGCAGCTGATGAAACYAAAGAAACTGAAGTGGGTTCAAAATGCCTAGGGAAGAGCTGTGGACACGAGGTCCATGGCAGGGCTGCTAATAGGGCTTGGTGGGCTCTCCAGATTTATTGTTGAACCGCTGGGGGCTGCAGAAAGAGGCCAGGCCCTTGCGCTGGAACAGGCAGAACGGCTCTGCGGTTTTCCTGCCCAGGAGAAATTTTCAGGAAGGGGAGCTYGCTGCGGAGGCACCTTCACCCCTGAATTCAGCTCCATCGTGGGACTAAACCGTCCAGAGGGTGAACATAACGTGGAGCAGTCCATTGCCATGAACAGAAGAGAAAGAGGACAGCAGTGGACTTGATTATCCGAATCAGTGCGCTGTGCTGCCCAAGAAATTCCCTCCCCTTCTTTTCCTTTCCTTTTCTCAATGTGAGTGATTGGGGCCGTTTGGGTCACGTATTATGTGCAGAGATGCAGGCCCACGAGGAGGTGAGCAGCCCTGTGGGGAGCAACATCCCGTTGTCTCCCCGGGGCTTTAGTGGGCAGAGAGGTGCTCTCTGCTTGGGGATTCCCATCCCAACTCTTCAGTTCTCAGAACCCAGAGCTCTCATGTTGATGKTCTCTTGCCCTGTCAGAGGTGGCTGAATTTTCCCTCTTGGGAAGGATTTTATTTTTCCTCCTTTCATCCTGAAATGACGTTACTCGCTGTTAGGATTTCACTGCGTTACTTCTTTGCTTTTGAACATCAGATTCTTCTGTGGAATAAATTCCGCTTGCTGGTTGGGATGACAGGAGTTTAGCCAAATCTTTAGACATCAGTTTGAAAGTGGCCGCCGCAGAAAAATGAGACTTCGAACTCCAACCCTGTCCCTCAAGATGTTCCCCCTTGCTTCCTAGATGAGGGTAGCAAATGGTGCAGGGATACAACACCCAAAACAGTGGTGCAGAATTGTGTGCAGCCCTGTACCTTTGGTCCATGCATGAAGGGAATCCATGTATTGGAAGTAYTCCTCCTTGGGGAATTAGTAAGGAGAATGGGCATAAAAATAAYGCGTAATTTATCTTTAAACCTGACTGTGTGTTTGCTGCGTGATCCGGGTGCTCAAGTGGAGCCGGCATCGGCGCTGCGTGGGAGWATCCGTGAGGTAGCTGGGAAATGCGCTTCGCCTGTTTCTGTTTTCATTATATGTCAGAATACAATTTTATGCAAGGCTAGTTTAATGAGGAAACAATATTTTAGAAGGTTGTTATTGCAGCCATAAAGGTCAGCAGCTTTATTTAAGCTGCATTTATTTATTTATTTATTTATTTATAACGGGGAAAAAAAAGGCCTTGAGCAGGACTGTCGTTTCTGTGTGTTTCTTTTCCCATGACTTGCTCAGTTGGCTACTGGGTAAAACCTCATCTTCCTTGGGCCGTTTCCAGGTGGGAAAGCCTGTCCGCCCGCGCGCGCCCTGCGCGAGCAGCGTGTGTGCAACGAGCACCCGTGTGCGCCCGTCTTCTGGGAGACGTCGCCCTGGAGTGCCTGCTCCGAAGGGGCCCCGGCGCCCGGGCTCAACGGCACCGTGGCCTGGAGCGCGGAGGCCGCCTGCGGCGTGGGGCTGCAGACCAGGAGCGTGTCCTGCGCCAGGAGCGGCTCTGGCCACGTCGCGCCCAAAAGGTACCGGGGAAGGGCTCGGTGGGTCGCGCTGGTGCTGGGTGGCCCTGGCCGTGTAGGGCCCGAGCGAACGTTGGTCATCAAAACACACAAAATAGGGAGCGTTTTCGACTGGTCTGGGGAAACCACAGCCCTGAAACTGGTTCTGTTTCCAGACAAGATCTCCACTATTTCCTCGCTCCTATGAAACGGATACTAATACATATTGATAAAAAACCCGAAATAGCTGACCTCTTCTGAATTCTGTGCCTAAAAGCAAAGAAAACCTRCTTTTCAGGGGCGTAATGTTTTTGCGCTAGCTCTTCTCTCATTCTTGGTCACAATTTTGGGGAATGTTTTTCTTGAAAGAGAGTTTTGAGAAAATTATAAATTAGACCTGAGCATCACATTTGTCAAAAAATTACTAACAATGCTCTAATAAAATAAAAAAAATAATTAGGCTTTGCATTATGTTTTCCCCGTAATGAGGCAGAAGGATGTGTGTGATACGTATCGTTCTGTTGATTTATAGCTTTTGTATTGCGGTATCAACACAATAATTTATGTATTCTGCAGTAAACATATTCTGAGTTTGGCTTTGCTTTGCTAAACTAGGAAGAAGAGTAGCACAGATGTTTTCTCTAATATAAAAAAAATTAAGATACTGCTAATTATTTTTGCACTGTTAATGAGTCTAGAGACTTACAGCTGAGTTTCATTTCAYATTGTAGCTCTCAAAACAATCCTGTTCATATAAGCAGACTGAGTTGATTTCAGTAAAGTTAATTAAAATTCTTGAGGTTAATGAGATTAATTGAATAAAAGGAGAGAAATCCTGTATTCATTTATAGCTAGCGTCCATTGATATGCTGTAGCTTTGCCTACTTAAACACGCTGCTTATAGTTCTGTGTAATGTTTAAATAGTTGTTTGTCCCCTTCACTTTTGAGGCAGTCTAAGGGGAAACGGAATGGAAAGGGGGAAAGTGAATATTCATGGGGAGTTGGGCTGTGAGAAGGGGAATAGCGCCCCGGTCTCCCCACCGCCCGCGGCGCCGTGCGCGTTGGGCGCCCCTGGGGCTCCGAGAGCTAATCTGCAATTGCCGAAACCGAGTCAGGTTTTTCATGGGCACATTTCGCRTTAGAGTTTATGAAAGCTGATCCAAAGTAATGTTGGGTTTTTAAAGCTGCTGCAGCTCCGGTGCGGCGGCTTCGGGAAGAGGGTATATTATGTCAATAAATAACCGCTGTGTGTTGGCATACTGAATTTTTCCTATTATGTGGTTTTCCTGATTTCACTAAGAGAAATTATGAAGAGGGTGCAAGCCAGAGAAAACTGAATAAAACCAAGAACTGCACAGAAAAACGTTTCCACATCTTTCTGGATAGATAATGCAATTCTGTCTTCTAGAATAATTATGCTTAATGAGAAGAAATGTCTCTTTGTATTTATTTTCTTTTAAATTATAACTCTAAGTACCCGATTACCATCTCGGTCACAGAAGCATGCCTTTTAAGATTATTTTTTTCTAGCATGCTTTAGTGGCTTATTCCTTTTCTAAATGTGCTCATTTGGCTGCRTGCCTTCCTAGGTATTTTCAGGTAGCCTGTCTACAGGAAATGATTAAAAATTAGAAAAGGCCGATTCTTTCTGTGTTCCCCCACTTGAAATGCACGATGTGCCAAATCCCCAAATCTAGCCCCTTTGCCACCCTTCCAGTGTTAATTATTAACTGTTCCTGAAAATTTTATTAGAATGTGCATTACATTTTCATCATTTAGAAGTTAATTAAAAAATCACAACGTTCCTATTACTATACTATGTTGTGTAACGTTTCAAATAGAAATCTAGACCTCCATTGTGAGATGTGCCTGYGGGTTCCTATCGTACCTGAGGAAGGTGTTTTTATTACTGAGGAAAGCAACGATTTGCTTTCTTTAGTAATAAATATAGCTCTTTTGCTTCAGAGAGCATCAAGTTTTAAGTATCTTATAGAAAATTACATTCAGCCTTTAGTCAGGGGGCCAAACGTCGCTTTTCTCAACTGTGCAAGTGCACAGAATGGAGTTGAGTTGCAGGAGTGCAGAGGAGTGAGGCCTGCTGTGCACAGGAGTGGGGTCCTTGCTGTGACACTGCACACACGGCCAGAAAAGGCCTTAGGAGGAGGATGTTTCCTGCAGTTTGGTTTCTGACTGGTGCTGCGGTCTCTTTGTGTCCACGGTAATAGATGTCCAGAATCCATCAGACCTGAAGCGGTGCGGCCCTGTCCTCTGCTCTGCAAGAAGGACTGTGTCGTTACAGCCTTCAGCGAGTGGACTCACTGCCCGACCACGTGTCAACCAGGTAAGCCTTTAAAAGGAGAGCAAAATACTGGGCTGGCTGTTAAAACTGTGCCGTTGTTTGTGGCGTTTTCACAACGTGTTTTCAAGAGTATTCCTGTGGCTCACGGTATTGYTAAGTAAGGATACGTAGGTGAAATGAATGAGTCTTCGTATCTTCTGTGCCYGGATAAGTCACGACTGTCTTGAGGAAAAGGTCTTATCAGGTAATCAGGTTCTTTAGCCATTCTTAAACATGTTTTTCAAGCAACTCATTCCTGTTTGAACTATTTTCAATCAGAAGACCACTTAGAGGWGATCCTGGCTTATTTTGAACTGGGGTAAGTCGTGTTTGCCTGTGATTTGGCTGTGCTCCCCGTGGATTCAGACTGTGTCTTGGTAGAGCTGCTGATCATCTGAGTTCCTGTAGTGAGGGCTCCTGGCCTGGGAGCCATCCCTGTGCCTGCAGCCGTGTCCGTCTCGCAGCTGCGCGTCCCCTTCGGAGACTTTGTCTCTGGGCTATYGGAGAAAGAAATGTCCATATGTATCCAGAGCTGGGATTGCAGTAGCAATAGGTGTCTTTGTGCTAATATTGAGGGAAGTGCCAATGTAAATTGCAGTTTTCAGTTTGTGTTGCCAGGACTTCTGGCTGCATCTGAAAAGCAGAGACTTCATRTTTTCACAGAGAAGGAAGGAAACGGCCCAAAAGATCTAAGCAGAAACCTGAAGGATTTCTTGACATTTGTTGTGTTCAATCCATATGTTCCTGGCAGCAAGACGCTGCTCTCATGGGTCTTGGGATTTCATGGGCAGGCTTGGACAGCGTGTGTAGTGCCAGGATGGGAAATGCCTGCGCCAGGGCAAACAGGAGTGATCAGCATTGCCACGTTAGTGAACAACGAGAGAAAGAAGGACAAATAGAGGAGCCCTCCTGTTGTTACMTCCACGGGACATGGGGATTGTAAGTGTAATGCCTTGTCCAGCAGGGAGGATCCGTTCCTGCCGGGAAGGCAGAGCAGGATAGGGGAGACACTGAGGTGTTTAAGGGGAATTGGCTCCTGATGAACAGATTGGGATGTGTAGGTTCTCCTTTATATGGGGTTTTGTCTGTGCTTCTGCCTGTGAAGTCTGAGCCCCCGCATTGTATTGCTATATATGAAGTTACTATTTTATRTGAAATGTGTTTCTCTTGACAAATGTAGATGAGTACGCGGGGTTGGGCAAGTCGCTCCTGTGCTGTGCAGTGTCTCTTTCATCAAGCTGCGAAGCTGCTGTGTGATAGACGCTTGGCAAAGTTTCTTTATAATGATGCAGTATTGTTCTTTGTGACAATTGTGTGTGTTTATGTAATTGWTCAGATGAAAGTCCTCCTAGTTATCAGGATCCTGCCCTTTTGCTGGCAGCTTCCTTGCTCTTCAAAGGTTCTCAGTGGATGCTCYAGCATAGTCCTTGTTAGATTTTACAGGAAAATTAGTTGCTTTCTAAAACAGTGAATCCTGTTTTAATTAGCAATTTATTTTTAGACTTTTAATGAGCTGCCTATGAAGAAGTAGAATAAATTACCTGGTAAATTACTTTGTTTATTAAATAATAGTCTACAATTAAAATGAGAAGAAATTAATTATTTAACCTCCTTGGCAATGTTATCATTTTAATATAATTCTAAATTAAAGCTTCTTAGGTGGGGGAGTTTGCTTTTTGACTGATCTGCTATTGATAYGGCTGCATTGTTAGATTTCTTTTTTTTAATTTACATTGCACAATTAAAAAAAAAGTCCCTCAGCATGATAATGAAATTGTGAAAACACTATGCATATGTGCRTTGCTGAGTGTTTTGATTTTTTATAGAAAAGTTGTGTTTAATGAAAACAATATACAGATGGTGAATTACTAAGCAGATCAAGCAGGAGCAGGTATTGAATGGCAAATGTAAAATTAAATGTGTACCAGCAGAAGATCAGAGCTTAGGCAAACACGCGGTCTCTAAATCAGGTTTACACAGAACTTTACCAGTTAAGCTGTTTGTAGTTTATCTGAGCAAATGCATCCAGCTTTACTAACAGTAAGAAAAAAAAAGCTGACATTTCCCCTGCATTTAAATGTCATCAGACAACACAACAGGCTGTCTTCTGGCAAAGCATTATCTGGCACCTCGGAAGCGTAGACAGCAGTGAACCCAGGGCAGTAACAGATGGATGGACAACATAATTCACCAAAGAAGTGCAATTGATTCAAACACCTGTTGGTGAGTCAGGGACAGGGACGTTGTTACAAGTTATTGATTCTCTGCCATTTCAGATACTTAAAGGTGACAACTGTCTACCCCGCTCCACTGTAATATATCTATTTTAATTGGTCTTGGAGAATAAACTGGGACCAGAATGAAAATACAGGTTCCCGAATGTGAAATGATCTAAGTGAGCAGCAGGTAGGGTCTCCATCACCAGCAAACCCGGTGGCCAWCGTGTGCTGGGGCAGGAAATGGTTTTGGCCTGGGTGATGTTCTCTCTGGTCTGTCAGCATAGATATAAATGGAAAGGCTAAAACATGGCCACCAACCTAAGGAAACCACAGTGAATGCCATTTTTCATTGCCCTCTTGAAAACAGATTGTTCAAGYACTAACTTTGCGTAAAGTGACAGCGTCTGAATGGATCACTCTACTCTAAAGCTGGGAATACCTAAATACATGTATCATACATATGTGTATAGATGTATTTTCAGCTGACTTCTATTATTGTGTGTGTATCACAGTGTGAAACTAATCAGTAAGAAAACACATGAAGGTTTCTGCTTTCTGATGTTCTGCAGCTGGATATTTGGGAAGGCCAGAGGCTGCGTGAGGAGGTGGAAGGATGCTCCAAGCTCCCTCTCTCCGTGCTGATCTTTACTTTGGGTTGGACAGTTTCTGTCAAGGATCTACCCTTTTCTCTCTCATAAAACAGCTCGCCCAGAGTTGGCTAGATTTAAAAACTTATGCATTCAAAGGTCTGTCCCCACAAAAGTACTGGAGATAACTGTGAATTTGGTGCCTAAAATCTTAGKATCGACCCCGATGATGCCTGTGCTCAGGAATCCTGTGCTGCCTGGCCTGTGCATGTCTCCTCCAGTCCAGAGCAAAGAGGCTGAAGCTGGATGCTGTCTGTAAACACTGACCCAGCCATTCTGGCAAAATAAAGCCAGGCAGAGTCACGGAATCCCAGAATGGTTAAGGTTGGAAGGGACCTCTAGAGATCCACTAGTCCAAACTCCTGCTCCAGCAGGGACCCCTAGAGCACGTGGCAGAGGGTGGCATCCAGGCAGGTTTGGAAGGTCTCCGGAGAAGGAGACTCCATAACCTCTCTGGGCAGCCTGTTCCAGGGCTCTGTCACCCTCACAGGAAAGAAGTTTCTCCTCAYATGGACATGAAACCTCCTGTGTTTCAACTTGTTCCCATTACCCCTTGTCCTGTCCCTGACCACCACCGAGAAAAGTTTGGCCCCTTCTCCCCACATTCTCCCATCAGGTACTTAGACATGTTGATTAGATCCCCTCTCAGTTTTCTCCAGGCTAAACAGGCCCTGCTCACTTAGTCTTAGACTTCTGGTATTGGTAATTTTGTACCTCTTCTGGCAATGGCAATTCATATTTTGGAGCCCTGGGCAATTGCCCTGGGGCAAGTTGTGAGAGTTGATGGGCAAAGGAGTCAAGGGCATGAGTGTAACCTTCAGAGCAGAAAATATGACTCCATGGTGTTGTATCCATACAACTTGTTTAGGATGTGGGTGTCAAAGACTAACAGCTACATGTAGGTAGTGGTGATCAAGAGTGGTCTTAATCCATGACTTAAGTAAAGCTTAATTTTAGAGTTTAAAACTGGCCTGAATCATGGGTTTTCCACACACTGCTATCATGGCGATCTCCGAGTGCCTGGTACGGCTATGAGGAGCGTRCCCAGGTGCCGCGGCTAGCGCAGTGAGTGATGAGCGCTGTCAGGCGCCCCGTAGGCTCAAATGGCATTGTCTAAATGTCCTTCTGTCCCTGTGATGGCATATTGACATTTCTGTGAAGAAAGGAAGGGAGATTGCTTTTAAAATCCTAAGAAATAGCCTGTGCCCCAAACATTCTCAAGTGGCATTATCMAAGTTGCAAAGTCAAGGACATAGGAGTTAAAGTTGTCTTGAGACCCTGGGGTTTGATCTTTTAGGAGGGCAAGCGGTCATATCTGTACTTGAAATCAGCTGAAGTTGAGCTTTAAAAGTGCAGTACTAAATAATGCTAATACTCTGGAAAATCAGACTATAACAATCTCAAATGATATGTAAAAACTRTGTTCATTAACATTTGTGATGAAGGCTGTAGAAAAGCCAATGAGGAAATTCAACTTTGGAAATGGAGTCTGAGTAATGTGCAGTAGATGTTGAGGATAATTTAAGTTTCTTGAGGTGGAGAGAATTGCTATAGGAAGCTCATTTAGATTTGGTACTGATTAATAGAAAGGAAATGGCTAAAATTCTAGTGGTGGAAGATAATTTGAATGAAAATCATCTCAAAGTGACAAGAGTTCACGGTTCTTAGGAGAAGGAAAGAATGGCAATATCATCAAGACAGATTTAAAAAGATGGACTTCCAGAARCTCAGAGAATTGGTGGCTCTACCTCCTGGGAATGTGTTCTGTGCAAGCGGAGCTGCCAAGAATGACTGTTCTGAGGTCTGAAACCTGGCTGAGCAATTACGCCACTTCCCATCTTGAGACTGTTTCAATAGTAGGTAGGGATGGTAACAGAGGTGAAGAAATGTGTATATGCCTGTAGAGAACTTGAATAGTCAGGCTTCAAACTGTGAAAAGAGAAAAGCCAAGAACACAGCTAACATAGTTCTATTTTTTCCTTTTCTCCTCATCAGAATTGTTCAGAATCCTGATTCCTTTTTGATTTTCAATTTGTTTCACAAACAAGCTTGTAACTGAATGTGGGTTTACAGTAATGCCTAAAAATGTCGAGAATGCAGAGTAAGTTATAGGAGGATATTCAATAATAAAAAGAATTGCATAAATAGAGTAGATATAACAGAAAGCTAAATAAAATGTATGTCCACTACCCAATGAGGAAAGAGGGAAAGGCAACGTAGAGAATGCTGCCCTTCTTTCAACCTGCAGCCGGGAAGGAATGGACTAAGAATATGGATTTCACTAAAGTAGGTGTTTTCATGATAGTAGATCTGCATGAATAGAAAAGGGAGTAGTAATATAATGCCAAGACATTTAACGATTGTCTGCTGGGATAGAAATTGATAGGTCCTAAAYATTGATTGGACTTAAATTGATAGRGACTAAACAAAACCCAATGATATAACAAAACAGARAAAAAAAAAAAAAGGAAATTATGGACTAGAGATCTTAATTGTGTAGGAAAACAAAAGAAGGGAAAAACATTAGTAAAGTTATAAACATCTTAAATATGAACATGTTAACATGTTAACTGGACAATAAGAATTTGTTGAGAACAAAAAAAGCTGCCTGGTGACTTCAGCTGAGTCTCTTCTCTTGACAGTGTAGTTGGTCTAATGTGAGTATGAAGGAAGTGGTAGGTTTTTGACTGATGAAAMTGGAACATGTGCCAAGGAGGGTTGTATAGAAACTGTTCTTGGTCCAATTCTATTTGATATTTGTCTTAACAACTTGAGAACTTGAATAATAACATTTGGGGATGATACATAGATGGAAAAGGCAGCAGATGCAGTAGGYTGTATATTAAATGATGTTGAAATCTTTGAGAAATTGCTCAAAGTGTGTCTTGGGAAGGAAAAATCAATTGCATAAAATGAGAAGTAAAGACATCAGTACTGTCGCATGGACCCCTGGAGATATAATGGACCACAAAATGGATGAAAGTCAACAATGTGAAATGGTAAAACTTGTATTGGTTTTAAATGGTCTTGTCATATATACAGCATCAAAGGTATTACAGTACATTGCACTGGTGAGGCCACAGGTGGGATTCCTTGGGCACTGTGTTTTAAGACAGTCACTAATGAAAGATGGTTGAAGTAAGACCTATAAAAACTTGTTTTGCTTAGTCCAGAACAGGGAAGACTTAGGATGGATGTAAACCCTTCACCTTTTATAAAAGCTATTTAGCAGTAGATAGTGATCACACATTTTTCCATGTCTAGTGAAGTAAGATAAAAAGGGATCTGCTAAATTTACTGGAGTGGTGATTTGGGTTAGATATCAGGGACAAGTTCTCTGTGAGGCTTTGCTAGCACTGCAGTAGGCATCCAAAGRGAGACTGTAGACAGCTGTAGTGGCTGTTGTGTCGGTGGCTGCTGAAGAGCCAGGAGGGAGATTGCCCTGGGCTTCCTGATCCCGCTGCTGGAGAGGAGCTGACGTGGACAACCTCTGATGAGCTACCTCGCAGGTCCCATCTTCCTTTGCTGTGATCACAGTCTTAGCACTGGTGAGAACGAAGGCTTGCTTAACGGATGTTCTGGGAGCCAACCAATTCATTGGATTTGTGTCTTCTGTTTGACTCTATCTTGAGCTTTCAAAACAGCATTAGTACAAATGAGCTATTTTACACACTGTTCTTCTCTCTTGAACAAGTTGGATTTGAGGATGTCCGCTATTATAAGGCATGTTTTCTTGATCTGTAATTTATGTAGTTCTATCAAGATCCCGGTGTTCTGGCATCTGTTTTTGAAGGGAGAATACAGGACTGGTAGGAACACAGTGCCGTGCACGTCACTTCTACCAAATCTGTCTCCAGAACCTTGCACGGCCAAGGAGCCCGTTCACCTCCATCTGTTTTAGCTGTACAATGAGGCCCTGCCTCGTTTCCTCCTCGCTCCATCATGCAGCGTGCTCCACTGCTCTACTGCAGACTTTGTGAACTGTGTTTCTAGATGGATCGACCTTGCATTAGACTGATGTTAAGTTTAGAATTACGCTCTGTCGGTTCATGATCCTCTTGTGAAGAAGTTAATATTCGTTATTTCCAGACCTTCTAAAAGCTGAATTGCTGGCAGCTGTCTGAGACCACCAGAATATGTTCTCAAGAACAAAATCTTTAATGATGTGTTTMTTTTTTCCCCTTCATAATAGAGAGTTGTTTAAGTCTTCTTCTTGTCTGATTTGATGACTTATAAAAAAGCCTTTTTTTAAAATTTTTTTCTCCCCTTTTCCGAGACTGTTGATTTATAAACCTTCCAGGTGCACTTCTCTTGAACTGGTTGTGATTCTAAAGCAGGCAGTGCTATCTTKTGTTACAAAGTACTGCTCCCCTTACTTCTTTGGAATGTGCCAGAGGGTTCATGTTCTCAAAATATAAATGTAATGCAAGACATTYTTTAACCTGGACAGCTAGATCATTCACTCAGGGTGCCAACTGTGTGGCAGGCAAATTTCTGTTTGTTTTACAGGCAATGCCACAGCAATAAAGCAGTCTCGATACAGGATAATCATTCAAGAGGCTGCCAATGGGGGACAAGCCTGCCCAGACACCTTGTATGAAGAAAGGGAATGTGAAGATATTCCTGTCTGTCCAGTGTACAGGTAAGAAGAATTAGCTTCAAATCAATTTTTTTGCCAGTGGCTTTCTGATTTTCTAGAAATTAATCTTATGGGATCAAACTGTACAGTTTTTACTAGGAAATAACACACAACTGGAAAAGCAGGGTTAGAAGCAAATCACAGCGTGTGAATAATAAAYGTCTTGTAAAATGCCTAGTACAAGTACCATTTAAAGTGGAGATTTCAGTWGATCTGGCATCATCAAAATAAGCACCAGTAATCACACCTCCTAAAAAAAAGGTGACCTCTGGGTTTGAAATGTTTAAGAAAGGTATTACTGGGAACTCCTCCCTGAATATATGCAAAAATCATTGTAATCTATTTTGGGACCACAGGCACTCAGCTGCCTTTATCATAATTGTATGCATATTGCAGAAACCTTCTCTTTTCTCCAGGCTCTCTCGTTGCAGTGAATAATATACACTTTAAAAAATTCTGATTAGACAAACAGTACAATAGGGCAATTTCTCACCACTGTTCATTAAAATTCTATGACCCATCTGCTACACAATGTTAGTAAATAGAAATATATTAGATCTTTCTGTATAAACCTTCAACCCACACATGGTCTCAAAGCACAGTGCAAAACTGAGTGTGGTGACAAAGCAGCAGTCTTAATAACGCCCAGCTCTGCATAACTCTATACTGCATAATGTAGAAGCCAGATCGTGCAAAGCATCAACTATACAAGCAGGAGGTTGCAGGAGAGCCTGGCTGCAAAGCCCACTGGAGCAGTTTTATGTCATTTTGAAGTATGCCCATGGATRGGTGTGGTTTTCTAGAGGTTAATCCTTGAATCTGGGTGTTGCTTGGTAGTGCTTATACCTGGGGTAATTACGGCTTTTAAAACTAGTTTTCCTTCAGTTTCTGCTGTGTCTCATCGTTGGTAACTCCGCTTTCCAAATGTTTTCCTTGTAAGTATTAGCTGCCATCCAGTTTTCACCACTTCAGTAATTAACCTTTTTCTTCTAACAGGTGGAAGACCCATCGATGGAGTCACTGTGTCTTGGTGCCAGATTCGGTGAGACAGGGTCTACTAGGACACAGCGAGGCCTGCGGACAGGGTTTGCAATCAAGAGGTAAAATTCTCCATGCAATGTCCAAGTGTTTAARGTGATGGTGGATGAAACGTTTAAATAGGGTCTTTATTCTTTCATGGTAGCTGATTTAGAAACAAAATAATGGAAGTTCTTCAACTGTAATGGGATGTGTTCTGGGAAGTGGTCCTGTTACAGTGTTTTACTGCTGTTTTGGAAATTAAAGCTCTAATATGATATTATGGGAAGGGATATATGCTTGATATGCAGTTATCATTACAGTAACCTGTTGTTCCTGGCTGAAGATGAAGCACATGGGTTTTGAGAGAACTACCTGTGGGCTGCTACGGAGTAATCTCTGGTAGCTGCTACAGAATGAAAAGGGAAATTTTCTCATAATTTTAAAAAGATTTACTAGTAGTTTGCTTGAGGCCAAATTTGCMTTGGGACTATTTGAGAAGTTCAGTGTGGGTAAAGGCTTTGGGCTCCCGCCTATTGTGTGATTAAGCGCTCAGAAGGTACAGTGGTTTGAACAAAAATATCTGAACAAAAATGTTAAGACGAATTTCACGATTGAGACTGTGAGATCAGAGTCTGGAGTGATTGCAGCAGCTGGCTTAGAGGTTTGACTGTTGTCAGTCTGCTGGGAAATCCAATAAAACCTTTAACAAAAGGTTATTTTTATTGAAAAAACTACTATATAGGTATGCTAGCTAAAGAAGCTTGACATAGTAATTTACTCCTTCAGAAGGTTAGAACCTGTTCTTTAAAGATGAACTGAATTTGTTACATAATCTGGAAACAAAGGAAAAGAAAGAAAAGCCCTGACAGTATGTGGGCTGTGTCTGCAAGAAAAAAAAGTGTTTCAAACTAATGCTCAAAAGAGGAAACGTCTTTAACGAGCTTTTGACCACGAGCCTTTCCTCAGTGTTTTCAAAGGGAACTCTGAGAATTGTCCTCAAATTTATTCCTGCTTTTTTATATGAAGATAATCTTTATGCTCCAGTAGGTGCACAAACTTTGTATTAATATTACTYGGACAGAATTTTAAGAGTAATAGAATAGTATCATGCTTATTTTGTTTTGCTCTGTGAAGAGTTCTCAACTCTTCAAATAGAAAGGTGTTTGCTGTTTCGGGTGTAATCATGGGAAAATAACCTGATAGCATGGTGGGTTTAAGCAAAATTATTTATATTTATATTTATATTTAACCRTGAGTTTTCATTAGAGCTCTGGTTTTCATAATTATGTGATGTGATAGAACCAATTTGCTGSTTATTATTCAGATTGAATGGGTTTCAGGAAGATGCATCCTTTGGTGAAATCAATGTAAGAAGATTTTCAAGATGTTTTCTGCAAAGGAGGGGTGCAAACTCCATGGAGAAGCCAGTGGAAGCTGGCTCTCAAGCTGGCTTTAACCGTGCTGCTTCTGGAAAATAAAGCTGCTAGATTTGCAGTGAGTCTATATCTTATCGATGGTAGTAGTTAGCGAGGGAATCTGCTGGAAAGCTGCTGCTTCTGCTTCCCTTTGCTGCTCCTAGAAGCCTTCAAGAGCACCTAGTGAAGGGAGGGTGGATGTGCCAGCACGCTGCCAGCGAGCAGCCCTGCAGCCAGGCAGGCCGAGTGCCTACACACCCTGCCCGAGCTCCCCTCTTCRTAGACCGCAGCACTTCAGGGCTCGTGATCCTCTCCTTCTCCGGCCTAGGGGAGGCCTTGGAGATCTTTGAACACACGTGTGAGGTGAGGCTGGCGGAGCTGGGAGGTTTCAGCCCCGAGAAGGCTGAGGGGGCTGCTCTTCAAGTGTTTGGTGGGGGTGGAGAGATGTCCTTAGAGAGGATGGAGCTGGACTTTTCTCAGAGGTGCACAGTGCAGTAACAAAAGATAACAGCTGATCACAGTTGTAGGGAGGTAGACTCCTGGTTTGCCCACAGAGACTGCAGATTCCTTGGAAATTCTCCAGCTGAAAAGGGTCCTGCCCAGCCTTTTCTTCCTTTGAGATCAGTTCTGCTTTGTGCAGGAACCTCCAGAAGCTCCTTCCAGCTGAAATATATATTGTGTGATTCRGTGAGYCAATGTAARTCCTTTAGGRGAAACTGCCCTGTCAGTAAAAGGACTCCAGGTGTTATGGATACATCTACAACATACGTTTAAATATATGTATGTGCACTATAAATATATGCACTCTCTGTGCCCGAGCTTGCATTCCAGGTACCAGCAGCTCTCCAGACAGTAATTGGCTTGCACTGTAATTGGTGGGTACAGTATGTCAGCCAGTTTAGCCACTAAGTGCTTGTTCTCCCAAGAGCATTTATAAGAATTTGTCCAGTTTCCTTTTTTCCCATGTAACAGCAATTACCCTTTTGCCATTGCAGATAATCAGTCTTACTATATTGTRGAGGATCCATTTTTAGATTTTGTTCCCCCATCCATATCATGCCATATAAATAAAAGGATTTCAGTTTTCAATGACTGTCATACCTGGCCAATTATAAGGGCATTAAATTCATATCGTTTGCTTCTAAATTTTGAATGTGAGCRTATGTGGAGGGAAAACAAGTCTGAAATGGCTTTCAAGGTTTGTTCTTTCTCTAGGGTAGATTCCGAGATGCTACTTACAGTATCTTGCTCTATGAGGATTTTCACTGAAATTGCATACAGAGCTACCATGGAACATGTTGAAGATACCAGAGTTTGTGAATAATCAGCAGAGTAGCCAAATAGATGACAGCCCTCTGAAGCTGCAGTTCTCATGGCTTAATCTTGGAATGATATTACATTATTACACTAATTGCAGCAGCTTCTCGTTCTCTCTTCAGCCTCAGTGGACTGACTTAGGCACACAACAGTCATACAAGTATGGGAAAAATAGCATTTAGGGCTTATTATTTAAACATCATTAAGGAATGATTTGCAAGAAACCCTCCAGTTAGGGCACTCCAGAATAAAACAAGATGGGGGTTTTGCTGTTGCTTGGCAGTGACAGAGACAACATTTCCAAGAATAAATGAAGAGTTCTACAAGCTTTTTTTATTGCTACATAGCTGTCATTTTCCTCGACAAGTGACTAATTTACTAGAAGGTGTCAAGACTGTGAGAAAATTGCTTCTGCTTCAGATGCCCTTCAGTGACTTTAGTATTCACTGATGTTTGTGGTGGAGGATCCTCCAGAAATGACCTGTCGCTTCAGTGCTGACATGATCAGCCACCTTAGACATTTACATTTTGGGGGAAAAATGTGTTGCTCATTACAAGGGATTGTTAACGTTTAATTAGTGGATGGAAAGCCTGTTTCAAGCAAGTGTCTTTGAAGGCTGTTTCAAAAGCTATGGGATAAAATAAATAGACATGTATTACAGACCAGACTGATGTAATGAGGCTCTGCTTTAGTCATAGCCTTGGAAATACAGTGACAACATAGTTAAGAAAAAGTAGTTACTTTCCAAAGCAGCTGTGGCACTGGAGCACATCATGTCTTATTTCTCCTGYTCTTGCCACATGGTGATTCATTCATTTTAGGGATTTGACCATGTTTTCCCCTATTAACATAGACCTTGTGTCCATCTTGGACCTGTAACACTCCATGGTGAGGATCTGGCAGCCCAGTGAGGCAAAGCAGCAGATACTCTTAGGGAATGATTTCCTGCTTTTTGTGCAGGAAAACAGCAATAAAGCCATCCGTGCACTGGGGTGGAAGTAACCCGGCTGGAAAATTCATACCATGTGGAGTTCACTAAGGTAGAGGGGATAAATACGATCCATTTCAGGGAAAAGGTTGATRTAAGAGTTGGTGGGAAAAAATAAGGTTCCGTGCACCACCAAATTCAGGGAATTTAATGCTCCTGTCTCTTTCCTTCCAGGTTTCTGGCTGTAGGTTGGAGATTTTGCWATAGCTGTAGGAATACTGTGGACAAGGCTTGTTTTAGACTAAGCTGATCAGACACTTTACGAGGAAAAAAACCCCATCTTTTTGGGGCATGGTTAAGCATGGGGATTGTTCAATTAAAATCTAAAATCCAAAGTATAAACAGAGCTGCTCTTACCAGCRTAGATTTTGTTAAATTAATGACATAAATTAATGCTTGTTCCTGAAAAAGATGAAAGAGTGAATTCTAGTGTTGTCTGTGAAGATTTACCATCAAAAAAGCTTCACAGAGAATGGCGAGCCCATCTTATTGCCTGTTCTGTGTGTGGCTGGTATAAATGCCAATCAGCTAAGTAAGCAGGTATGTTCATTATGGTTTCAGCTGCATGATCTCACAGAAAGCTTTTGCACAGAAATACCCATTTCAGGAGTTACACGCTGGAGCTGCTTTATAACTTAYGGGTTGCAGACAACGTGGTGAGCTAAGGTTTGATTTTGACGACACCCTGCTTGGTGCTGGGTGTCTGCTGGCATCGCCGGCCGGGGACGGACCCGGAGTTGGAGGCGGTGGGGACACGGGTGGCGCTGGGGTAGGGAGCTGGGTGGGCTGCACTTGAACGCTCCCTGCCGCCGGCGAAGTCGTGGGGGCTCCGAGCATCACTGCKGCCTGGAGTGACGAGCAGGGAATTTGTGCCGTGCGTTCTGCTTGGAGCTTGGGGCTTGCAGCAGGCTTGCCTAGGAGCCACTTGCCATTCCGGGCCAGCTGCGAGACAGGAACTGAAAAGAGCAGCTGAAAACAGCAGCTGAGGTGGAGAAGAGCGGTTCGAGCAAGGGCGGGAGCAGGTCCCGGCGTGCTGGTTTGGCAGGAGGCTTTGGGAAGCGAGGCCTGTCTGTCAGGTGGATGGACRTCCCAAGGGTGGCCTTTTCCTTCCCCGTTTCCTTCGTGTTGCTCTCGCCACCCGTGTGCGTCGCTGGCCTAGCAGAGCCTGTGCCCGTGCAGCCTTCCTAGAGAGCATTGCAAATTCTCCAGMGTGGCCTTATCTGTATTTTTGTTTTCTCATCACTGATAATGCAATTTTTAGCTTGTAAACACACGGAGGGAAATAAGGTGATAAGAGACAAGCAAAACTGAATCGATTTACTATTCTTTGCTCTTGATAATCTACTTTCTCTCMATGACAAGACAGGGGGCCGGAGGGTAGGCAACAAGGTACGTGGAAAGCAGTACAGATGATATTCCTTTGAATTTAGGAAGAAATGGAATGCGGTCCCATATGTTACCCCTACCGTGTGCAATAGGGAAACATGTCCTGCAGAAATACTGGGTGAGGTGGTTGTGCAACGTATAGAAATGAACACCTGCAGARCTCTGTTGTCGTTTGTGTGCTGTCAGTGTGGGAGGTGGCACCACCTCAGGTGGCTTCCCGTGGGACACGGTCCCCACGGTGTTTTCACTAACAGTACGGGTAAAGAAACGGCACGTCTGTAACACATCCGGGCACATGGCAGGTTGGGGACACTTAAAAAGCAGGATAAAGATTCRGGTTGGGTAATCAGAGAATGCTCTGACATTGTAAAAGTGAAATGTTCGTTAAAGATAGTAATGAAAGATGTGCAGCACTCGCACTGTGTACAGACCTGGGCAGCAGTACAGCAGAGCTGGGTCTAGGATTGAGAATTATGGATTGTGAGTTAGTAGCATTATCTATTGCAAAAATTGCAAATCATAAAATCATATATTAGTTTTTCTTCCTGTCCTCATCTTTCTTCACTGTCAGAATATCTAGAATTCTCTACTTGTAATTGCTCTTTTGTAAGAATACCATTCCAGTTATCAGAGGAAGTCAGTCTTTTTTTTCCTTTCAATCTTTAATTTTCCTCTCCTAAGTGGACAGTGAGTCCTCATATATATTGCCTTTTTTCACTGAGATTCACCTATATAAAGCAAGTTAGCCATTGGCAGGAAAAATATGAATGAAAAATCTATGATAAAAATTTAAAATATAACTTGCATAAGTATAGCTGTGTCTGTTTTGCTGCACAGTAATTCATTAATAAACTTAATTATATGGCTTAAGCCAGTACGGGATGCCAAACATAAGTAAAAGTATAAACCAAGAAAGGAGGAGCAAGGTATCATGTCGCGTAGTTATCCTGATGCACTGCATGTTTATATATGTCCTTAGCCATTCTGGTTAGAAAACTGTACGTCTTCCATGAAACACAGCCACATGCTTATTACTGTGTTCAAGAAGTTTAAGTACAACCTGCTGAGTATGTTGGGCTTGAAGAGGTGAGAGGACTAATGCAGGATTCCAGTACGTTTAGATACAGAACTGACACTTGTTTGAATAATGGGTTACAAATTTTGTAGTTGTGTGTTTAACAGAATATGACTAAGACTTGTTCTTATGTTGTGATTGCAAGAATCTGAAATTATAATGAAAGGCTGTTCCCCTGGCTGATGGACAGACCATGGGGTTTATTCCAGCTTTGGAAAGTAGAACTGATGCGGAACAAGAGAAGAGGGTAACAGGTTTATGAGGCAATGTGAGGTGTGGCAGATAAATCAATCCGAGGATACTGTGGCCGCCGTTGGCTGTYAAGGAGTTTACTTTATGAGAACTGAGGTCACCTYCTCCTACAGAAATCATCCCAGGCCSRYTTCCTGAARCCTGSCAGYGCAGCATGTGCATGTAAGTRTGGGCAGCACAAGCCTGGGATCTGAGCTAGATAGTGATCCAGGGCTTGGAAACAGTCCTCRTGTTGCATTGCAGCCCACTGATCTCCAYGTAATRTGTTCCTGTAGACCAATTTTTCTTTACTTGGGTCTTAGCTGATAGGACAAGGGGAAGAAAGATTGATACTGATTTCCAGTGGCAGGTTGTTCACAGAAGAATGATGATGGACTGCCTGACTTTTTTCTTGGGAAATGCCAGTGGACACAGCAAGCCAAGCACTTAAAAAGTGCTGCTGCATTCCAGACTCGGACCAGCTTCCACCTCAAGTATATCAGCTGTAAGAGAACTGGCATGACCTTCCTTTATAGCTGCTAAGTACTGKCAGGAGAGACTCTGACTCATTTCTGTCACTGCAGTCTTATGCGAGCAACAAAATAATTGAGGAGACTCTTAAGAAAATTTGTCCTGACAGTGCTCTGTATAGTGCACCATTTTATCCAGAGGCAGTTCAGTAATCTGTAGTCTTCCTGGAAGATAAAGATGACGAAGAGTAAGTCAGATAAATTACATATATTTGATTTCCTTCAAAAGCAGGGCATTTTATTCAGTTCCATACAAGGAAGCAAGCCGGTTTTCTAGCTTAGCTCTGTACTGTTCCTGTCTGATAATCAAAGCAGACGTATCTGCATCTTAGTACTACACACAGCATTTATTTTCTGGGGAGGGAAAAAAAAAACCCAACAAAAAAAGCAAAAAACCACCTTGATCGAGTAGAAAAGCTTTTGAAGCCAGAAGGCATAAACAGTGAAAATGTATATTACAAGTATGCACAAATAGAAGGATTGTTAAAAGATCAAAATAATGAGAAGTAAAGCAGAGGAACATCAAAGCTTTCCAGGCTATGTTTTTCTGCCTTGATTAGGAGGAACGAGGGAAGAGAGGGAGGGAAGCAGCTTTAGATCAATAGGAAATGGCCCCATCACCTCAAAGTCAGCAGAGCTTTGCCATCCAAACGTGCACTATTTGCAAGGAYTGCAGGGGCATCTCCGTCAGAAGAGCCCCCGATGATCTGACAGTACTCGCCCCGTGTTTAAGAGGTACAGAGAGAGCCTCAAGATCATCTTATCGGAAGGAAACTCCTCTTCAAATGTAGGGTTAGATAGATTTTCATTTTGTCTTTCATCCTCTGATTAAATTCAGCTCTCTTTGGTCCTCCTAAGGCTTCTTTCATCTAGCGTGTAGTCTGTACGATCTAAGCTGCTGTGTGGTGAAAGTCATTTTTGGGGTCCTTTTTTAAATGATGGATTGTCATTAAACAGAGTATAGTAGATGAAAGTGGTCCAAGGAGAAGCAAACTGTGCTGAGACATACTCAGGCAGATGAAAAACATAATGAGGGATGTAATGAAGAGCAATCGCCCCCTCAAACTGAAGACAGGCCCTTCCAATTACGATTTCTTGTAGCACCTGTTTCCAGGGATTTAAAATCCTCATTATAAACAGTAGTTTCAGACTTGCCATTGAAATCRGGGAAACTCCTATAATGAGGATAGTGGGCACGAGGGGCACGATCCAGGTKTTGTGCAGAAAAGCCTTTTGGGGACTGCATGTGGATTGTAAGTAGACCAGATCATGCGGCCTTGCATGCTCTTAATCATAAATATGGGAACCATTTCCTTGTGTTTGGTTGTCATATAACCTGAAGCATGAGAGTTTATAAYCCTTAATATTTTATATGAACTGTTGCAACTGTCACTGTAACTATCCACCAAAAAATATGTGTCTTTTTCATATTCTCTATCTCTTACCTGCTGTTGTGTCTAGTATCCCTGTGTTCCATGGGTTAACTGTGCCGTGGATGAACTGTTTTAGTTTCTTAATGCTTTGCAATTTAATTGAATCCTCCTTTGCTCMTGAGACATTTCAGTCTAATTTGATCTCCTTTCTGTTTGCTATTTTATCTCTCTTTCAGTTCTCTCTTATTCACCTTCCTGAGTTGAAAACAGTCCCATTCAGTACTGATTCAAATCCACTTTTTGCTGTTATAAAGTTTTAATTTACTTCTTGTTATGGTTTTGTTGTTTACAAATCCAARGATAATTCATCCCAAAGCTGTTCCAATATATGAGAAAATTGTTAAAAATTCATCAGAGCCGGGCATGAGATCTGAGGTTCTCTGGAAAATGGCTTTAAGGGGAATTTTTCTTCAAAATAGCCACTCTAAACTGGATACTTTGAAGCATGACCAACAATGAGCAAGTTTATTACAAAGCTTTTAAACTCTAAGTTGTCTGAAAAACATTAGAGATGTTCTTCTGCAAACCATTAGCAAAACAAAAATATCTCTTTTTTGTCCATAAAAGCTCAGTCAATTGAAATACCAAATGCTGAACCATCCCAGAGATGATGGAGATAGTTTATTCTTGTTGTATCATAGCACCAAAAAGACTTTTTTGATGCTTATTTTACCTAAGCAGTAGCAGAAGAAGAAGTGGAYGACCCTGGTTTGTGAAATGCTGAGGCTGCTGAAACCAAAGATAGATTGGTTTGGTTTTCAGGAAAAAAAATTCCTTCATTTCAGAGAAAAAGAAAGATCTTGGAACTTTGGTGAAATGAAACATGGGGACRTTGTAACGAAATGCTGAATTTGATTCATAATGGGTATTTTTCACTGTCACATTGCCGAGCTTTGAGGAGTCTTGGTGGGAGCTGCATTTTGCGCTTTTCCTTATCCTTAGTTAGAAAGCATTTCTTCTTATTGGCTGGTGTTAAGTTTCATAGGTTATTAAATGTTGTAACTCTGAATGAATGCTGGCATGCTGAGTAGCAGAGCTCGTCTCTTACCCTAGTCTTCAGGCACAGGATTGTGCCTGGTACACGACATATTACGAACATACAAAATCAATCCTGGCATCAGGTTCATTAAASCTGGACTTAATATGTTATTCCAAGAACTTCATGTTCTAACACAGCTGAGGTGTTAGAGCAGGAGGTTTAGGTTTCCACTGCAGGATGAACAAATAACCTTGACCCAAATGTTATTTTATTTAGAAAATGCCACAATCCTACCTTGAAAGGGGTGCACTGGAGTCACAGTGTGGTGGCTGSAGAGGACAGGGCTACTTAAGAAGGGCTTGCACTTAGAAGCTACTCTGAGCTATTGTGAAATGCTTCCTATTGCCTAGTTTTTTAACTGACTTTCATGTATTAGGAAGATTAGAAATGATTATTCCTAATATCCAGAGGATTGTTAATTATGAGGCAGAAGTTTTCTTTAATGATCAGAAATATTAAAAAAATCTGAACAGTGTTTTTGCCACTTTCTAAAACAATCTACTTACTGTAAACATAATACTTAGAGCATCTCCCTTCTCCTCTTTCATTACTGGTATTCTCACGGATTTGTTTCTCAAAAGATTCAGAAGAAGATTCCATATAATGTTACGATAAATCAAGAGAAACTTCATCCAAAAAAAATTAGGCTTCCCCTGGAATAAAATTACCACCCAAGAAAAAGGCATCTCTGTATTTTGACAGCAATAGATAGTTATGAAAAAAAATCGCCTTCTAACAAAGATTTTTCTAAAGTCAATCTTCTTTTGGCAGCCCCTGGTTTTGCTTTCTATGTGCAGCATTTGTTAACGGACTGCTCTTACTGGCTTTGTAAAATCAGCCAAGTTAGTAACTATGTATTCGAATATTTGACTTTTTCCCCCAAAGTAGATAGAGTATTCTGTAATGTCAAATTTGGATCTTGGATGTGAAGCCGCCTAGAAAATGTGAATTCTTACCTCTTTTTTGGCCCGTTCTAACATCAGTTCAATTGCTCTTTCTTGACAGTGCTCAGAAGTTTCAGTCCTGCAATCCTATGTTTGTTTTCTTTGMTATATACCACAGATGATGGAAATTTCTTGCAGTTATCTCGTGCCTTCTGTCTCTTGTGTATTAACTTTTTGCGTCTTTGTTTTCATCCCAGTCTTTGTGTTGGCAAGGGAAACGCTTGAGCTGGAGCTCTGCTATAGGGCAGAATCTAACCGACCTATTAGGAGGTAATAGGCTTGTCGAGGGCCATCTATTTCAGCGTTTGTTTAATCCAGGGCGAAGCAGATCAGCCCGACCTCGAGGGATGCGTTACGTGCCGGGGCAGCGCACGAAGCGCTGCCGTGTGATGGGAACCGAGGGCAGGCCGTAGCTGCTGGCTTGTTTATTCCTTATGCCCTGGGAAAGCATCTTGATTGTAGGTACTTGCTATACATATATATATATATATATATATATATATATATGTATGTACAGGTACTTTGAATGAAATTAGTCTGCAGGACTGCACAGAGATGTCCAAATAGGAGCACCTGGAGTCTTCTATTGTGTTCAAACACAGAGCGTGGGATTTAGCTGTGATCATCCCAGAGTGCCCAAGCGAGGAGCCGTAGGGAGAGACACAGGAGCCCCTTTGTTACTGCTCTGCTTTTGCTCATTTAAACTGAACAAGGAGGCAGCAGGGRCGGGCAGGGACCCTGTGCCATGTGGGCTGGGGCGCTGGGCTCGTGGTGGTCTCGTGGACCTGCCTCGCTTGCGAGATGCCACGTGGGCCATCGGGTGCTTTGTGGTGCACCTCCCCAACGATGGGTTCATGAAACGCATGAGAACCGTGGTGTGCAGGGTGCACAGCGGCGTGGCTGCTGGTGAGGTTGCGTGTGCATAAACACACTCCAAATGCATGGGAAACACATTACTGCTGAAACATAAATAGCTATCCTCAGTGCTTAGTTTCACGGGATATAAATTTTCATCTAATCTAAGCACATCTGTTCATAATAATTAACTTCTGTGGCRTGTGAGAAGAGCTACATCAGCTGTATGGTATAGCTTTGTTCATCACAGTGATTAATTGTAGCGTGATATGGAAATGGCTGCTTTTTAGTCATTTTGGGGTTTAGATCATGTATCTTGCCTTCTCCTTCACTTTACTTAGATGTAAATAGCTTGCAAATCCAGGATAAAAGCACAAACTTGGCAATTTTGAGTGCTCYGGTGAAACTGGACAAAAGATGTCTCTGCCTGAATTGTCTTACCTGGAGACTTTGAAAGGTGCCTGTCCTTCCTARTGATGTGGATTTCACAGGTAAATATAGATGTTGCAATAACCATGACAGGAATTTAGAAGAATTATAGAATTCCTTATGAGTCTGACGGCCAGTATATCCAAGGGGGCGACATTAATAATGAATATATTAGCGRTTTGCAGGTGCTCCCGTGGCTTTGCAAGTATTAAATATTTACTGTGAGAGAAATAATAACCCAGAGTGTTTCTAGAAATTAAATATACCTCATAGGCTTTYGTTTAGTCCAGTTTGGAGCGGGTGCGTTGTGGAACGTAAGCTCTCAGGCTTGTGAAGCGCTGGGCATACGAGTGCAGCTCTCAATTAGAGCTCAGCCCACAGGTAATTTCATCACGGGAGCCAAACGGTGCTTTTGTGCCRTTGTATTTTCTCCCAGGGCAGTTGTCATCTTATTCCATTACCTGAAAACAAGTTAATGCTTGTTGTATAGATTATTCCTGTTCTTGTATTATTATTACCGTGTTCGGAAGTCTCCTCTCTACTTTTTCCCTTCCATTTGTACAAGGTGATCCAGCACTTGCCGCTGCAATGCATGGATAAGTAATACACCTTCACACACTGCATCTCTGCAGGCAGCAGCGGAAATCACGGTATTTCCTTGAGCAGAAACTCCCCCTTTAACTTCTGCCTAGACCTGTTACCACCAGGAAATAATGAGTTCTGGGCGAGAGCATCCCGGTGCAGAATTAATCCACTGGCGATTCTCSGCACAGTGAGATGGGAGGAAGGCCAGGACAGCGGGTAGGGAGGAAGAGCRAGTGCAGGGAAAACCGGAGCTCTCCCAAACCGCAGCACTCCAAAACCTGTGGCTGACCTACTTTTGTTGCGTGCTCGTGTGGAGATAGAGATGAAGGAGGGCAGCCCCAGGTCCTCACGGGTGTTAAGTTTGCTGAGTGAGAATGGTGGAAGAAAAGAAATGACGTCTACTGAGCAGAAGTCTAAAAACCAGGTAAACTTGTGAGGGGATGTGAAGAAAATTGCCCACTGTTTAGAAGAGACTTTCAAAGTTGCACAAGTCGTGTTGAATAACAGATGAGCAAATGGTTTCTTGAAATCTTACAATGACTGGCATAAACTCCTTGATTGAATTGTATTGCAAACAGAATACTTTGAGGAAAAATGTCTTTACCAGTTAGAGTTTTGTCTTTTTTTATGAGTTTCTTATTAAAAATTCAGTGCCAGGATTTTCTCAGAAGATAAACTAGACTCAACAAAGAAGTTAATGTAAAAATAAGCTGTTGCAATGGCATAAATGAACAGATACAATAAGCAAATAAGCAATTTGCAGATAGAGTCAACACTCCATGAAATGTTTATGAAGGTAATATTTAAGATCTCATAAAATCAAATTGTGTTCCGATACAGTGACAAAAGTCAGTAATAAAGCAGCAGTGAATYAGGCCCAGAGAGAATAATAAAGCAAAAGGCTGGTTTCTTTGTCAGAGCTTTCTTAGCACTAAGTGTACTATATGTTTCCACTGTGACTCCTCCCAGTCTTTGCTTACCCGCTTACTTGTGGTTGGAGTCTGTGCATAGGAATTAGCCTGCCCAAGGCCTGGGCTTTTTGATGCAGTGTAATCTAATTATTAAAAAAGGCATTTGGGTGTCATTTAGCCTTCACGGTGTGGAGCGTTTTTAGGAGGTTGTCCTCAAGGAGACAAGGAATTTCCTGTTGAGAGTKTGATTCTTTAGTATAGAATTGAATATATAAGTATTCAAATATATAACACATAAATATACATATATATATAATTCCAAACTGTGTGGTCCTGTCTTCTTTTGCAGTGCCAGGTGCAGCAATTCTGCTGCTTTTGGAGTGTCCTGAGTGGTCACTGGGTTTGTTGATGGACTGGACCTGGCTCAGACCCTACAGAATCTGATCACTATTTCGTTTTTAATTGGGGCTCATTAATAACCACTGTCTGAATAGAAGCTTCCTTCCTGCCAGGTTTTGTTCAGCTCTGTACTTATTTTGATAAGATATAGCCTGAGTGCAATAAAATTGTGACTGTCAAAAGCCATTCTGAAAGGCAGTTACATAGCACCCGCTCTGCTTTCTTTTCCCAGAGCCCGTTTATTTATTGCAGAGAGCAAGTTGAGGCGTTTAACATTTTTCCTGCCTGTTACTGCTGCTCTTTTTGTCCGCTTAATAATTGTTCCTTCCAGTATTYCCGTGCAAATCAAAATTAAGTCGATGGACCTGTATTTCCATACCCATCACCTTAGAAAGAAAATAGGATTGCTATGAGGATAGTAATAGGATTGCTACGCAGACTCTAGYTGTGCCATTAGTTTGGGAGGGGGCAGACGGTGCCTTGCTCTGCTGCCCTTGCAGACGGGTCTGCTGCCGCCTTTGGTATCCTTGGCAAAATGTATTAAACTTTGTGTTCAGCTTATATGATAGGAATGGTGGATAAACATATCAAAGACGAAGAGTTAAACAGTTCCTTGCTTCTTCAGTACCTTTATTCACTTTTTTCTGTTTTTTCTTTTTTGCCATGGTAAGAATTAAATACATCTTTTAATTTAAAGGTATCAAGATCAGTGTTTTCTCCAGTGTATGCCTATGTTTTTCTAAAGGAATTTTATACAGCAGTGTGCAATGGTCTTCTGTTATCTCAAACAACTTAGAATACAAGAATCTCTGAAAAAAAAATCGTATGAATGTGTGCCTTTTCCCTTGTTTACTGTCTGCARAGGTCTGGGCTTGTCTCGTCAGGACTTCTGGGTTATTGGTAGAAGACGCRTCAGGCCTGGCAGCTCCTGTGCTTTTCCTCTCTGTCAGAAAAGCTTGTTGTGTTTATTAAGACGGATAGAAGGAGAAAAGCTCCGCGTTTGAAGCTTTTACAAGCAGGTGTGAGGGCATTTGCTGCCGTTCTCCCCAGTTCTTTCTCCTGGCCAGGAGAGAATCTCTTTTATCAGACACTGGAGTCTCTGTCTGGGCGCTCAGCTCTGCTGCAGCCCCGGATCCACCGTGATTCCCGCTCGCTCCCAGGGCTGGCATCTGCCCCGGGGCAAACGGAGGATTGACCGAGACCGGCGGTGTCGGCCTTGGGTGTATTTTCCCAGAAACACAGTCTGCTGCCATATTGCAAAGCCATTTGGGGTTTTTTGAAGCCTCACGGTACGTTTGCAGTAGTAGGAGCATTTAGCACAGTGGGTTCTCAGTGGAAGTGCTCTTTTTTCTTTACCTTTTGACAAATTGCAACTTTAGGTGTGTTATTAGTCACCTGCTTTCAAAACAGGGTGTTTAATTCCGTGTTCTGGCCTTTTGCTACTTTTCCTGGGTTGCTTGGGATCCCCTCGTGGGATRATTTTGCTGCACACGCCTAGTGCTTTCCGAGATAAACACCAGGGTAACGCGAGCTCTGGAGTCGCCGGGTGCCGCATCATGACCTAGTCATAATTTTGGAATTGGCTGTCAACACGCATTAAATCAGAGCACCTATCTGAAACAGTAGTATCTCAAAGGCTGCGTTTGACAGTTCATTATCTTATCCGTAAGAACTCCTTCCTTCCTTCCTTCATCTCCCCTCCAAAGCAATATCCCTGCGACTGAACTTTCAGTAAAAGTCAAGATCAGAGCTTTGGAGTAAAGTTATATATGGGAATTGCCTGTCTCCTGCGTGAATATATGAGCAAATCAAAAGTACTGATATGGTAATCTCAATCTACAGTATGTTCTCTTGCATTTTATTGAAACAAAAGTACAGTGAGCTTTATTGGCCTTTTGAAATGGTTCTCTTTAGTGAAAGTTCCTTGAGAAAGTTTATTAGAACTGCACTTAAAAGGGCATAAAATTTCAGGAATGGCACTAAATTGTAACAGTTATTTTTTACTTAGTGGAAATGGGTTTTATGCAGGTAGTTAGGCATAAGTAAGATGTCTCTTTAAATTAACTGAGCAGGAATATCTGCGGTTTCTGGAAGAAAACACAAAGRCCTTTTAATTTCTGTGTGGTCCGTCGGGGTGGGGAGGAGTGGGAAGTACTTTTAATAAGCAGCCCACATTTTCCCCTGCATTCCTGATTTTTCTCATAGCACAAATGCCATGAATTGCACTGTCTTAATGTGGAAGACTGATTCCATTTGGCTTCCTTCCATTAAAGGAGGCTGGAAAGCAACCTTGCTTTTGGTTGTAGGAACAGTAGCTAATATGCATGAGAGAATTTTTCCAGAAATCTGTTTCAATTTATGAACTAATTTTGGTTTGATTTGACCATATGCCTTGCTAATATGTTAAAAAATCTCGAGAGTTTATGAGCTTTTAATTGTGCTGCTCAGAGTTACCATCTTTCTAAGGTTTAAGTGTTCCTGCTAAGCTCGACCTCTGCCTCTGCTTTGACATAATGCCGTTGCCAGTGACGAGCATTGTTAATTTTTTACCCTTTTGAACAAAAGTCTTTATTTGACTTGTGCCCTGCTGCAAGAATTCATTCCGGGCTCTCTGAAATTCCTGTTCCAAACTTGGAAGGTTATTGCCGACACAGGTTATTAAGGCCTTTTTAGTGYGTCTGGGTTGCCAGGTGAAGCACGGACCGTTCGCTGCCGGAGCTTTGCGGAGGTTTCTGCATGGCTGGCTCCGTTATTTGTGCTGCTTTTTAGCATTTTGATGAACGGATCCTGGGCACGCGGAGGGGGCAGCGAAGAGCTGCGTGGCACCACAACAACCCCGTTGTTCGGGTCCTGCTGAAGACWATTCACATCCCCCCGTCCCTCCCCAGCGTCCCCCGCAAAATCCCCAAGCACGTTTCTCGTGCCTGGCCATGAATATACATTGAATCTACAAGTGCATGGGAGTGCTAGCAGCAYATTTGACCTTCATCCCTTCTATGGGATTCTTTCAAAGAACGCTTTTCCCAAGMAAATTTTCTGTTTCTTWTAGCTGAGCTCTGGACTGTCCCCGYGCAAGCGTTTTRATTTCTTTAATTRTCAGTGTTGCCTGTCCCTGTGTTGGCCATGGGCTGTTCTTTGGGCCCYGTYGTGTTTCCCTCTCCTATGGCGTGGMCGTACTGGTRTCRGTGCAGGTCCTGCTGGGGCTCTCAGAGCCCTCCTGAAACACCAGGAGCTGGTGGTCCAAGGGCCTGATCCCTCTGGGGGTGCAGGAGGGCTTGGGGCTCGGCTCCCAGGCGAGCARAATCCTCCCCAGCTCTTAGTCCTCTTCAATCTTTTTGTTCTTTTTCTTTTATTTTGTTGAGTTTTTATCCTTTTCGCCTCTGTCGTCAGTTTGAACTTTGGGCAAAGAAATTGTCAARCTCCAGCTCTTGTTCAATTCCTTTTTACCTGAATATTTTTTTATACACATCAGTGAGGTCTATTGATGTYGGGCAGAGAGCGAGGGAAAATAAAAATCAAAGTTGTTTCTGAGAATCCTCCTGTTCCTCGTTTGTTGAYTCAAATTTTCCCATTTAATTTGTTYCTCCTTTATTCCTCGTTGCCTGTGACCTTGCAGAGGGGAGGGAAGCGTCGCTTCTCTTTGCCTGCAGGACTGTGTCGCTGGGCCCCTCATTAGTCTGCAATGAGGGATCTGATACATTGCACCACATGCGCCCGTCCTATCAGTGTTGGCTTAATCTCCTGGAGGGTAAAGGTACCTTTAGCTTTTGTAACAAAACACACTTCACAATTTGCTCACTGAAATAAATTTTGCATTATTCTGAGTAAGTTTAAAAACAGGGCTGAAGTCTTGGTATTTAATAATGCAGTAACAGAACTTTATGCTCTAATGTTTAGTTAAGCCAGTATTTAAACTCTGGGGCAGTATTGCTGTTCTACTAACCATCGTCTCTTCACACATCTCTTTGCAAGACCCGCTTTGCCTCCAGCTGTAAATGGAAAATGCAGTTTTATTACAGATCTCTTGGATTAGCTATACAGAAACTGCATTGGTGGRCACCAGTTTTAAGCATTTGAGCAAGAATTTATAGTAATATTTGCTGTATTTCCCTTCTAAAAAAAGCTAATTTACAAAAAAAGATACATTAATATTAGTATTAAAKTTACTAACTGATAATGCTAGAGCCTGGTTGGGATAGGATGGAATAGGATAAGATAAAAGTTGAAAGAAAACTTGAGACTGAAACAGTGAAGAATACCTAGAAAAGGCAAAATATGGTTACAGCGCTTGCAAGAATCCCTCTGTTCTGTGTGGCTATACAAATCTTAATTTATTTAGCTGTGCTATGTCAAACTTTCCCGTGGGAGCAAACTGCTGGGGCTTCATGGTGTGTTGCAAATACCTAGACTTTCATTAGAGCAAGAGTTAGTTTCCCGAATATTGCACATTTTTATTGAAAGTCTCATTTCTTTTGTGCTTCTGATGAAATAAAAAGAATATAACAGCTGCTCTTTACTGTATCTTTGAAATACACTCTTAAAATTTGAAGCATCAGTTCTGTTTGCTGTAAAGGAAGTGTGAGGTGAATCTTAATRGACTTTCAAAGTATTGAGTTGGTTCTGCATTGAATTTTATTTCCCAAATAATGTAGAGAATTAGCACTTCTGGAAAATTTTGGGAGTTCTTCTCTTATTGCATTTCCTTGGTGTTAAGAGCAGCAGTGGTGCTCGTGTAGCAGACCCTGATCTTTGTTCCTGTTGCCTGCACCGTACTCCTCTCCATTCTCGACACCAGCCGATAAGGCTCCTGAGCCAGATGTTTCCCCAGCTTCATTTTATGGTATCAGGTGTGAGGCCAGGATGGCTCCTTAATGATCYCCAACAGCTGGAGTGGAGTTATTTGGGAATAAGGAGAGGGGCTGCTGTTGGGATGCTCCCTGGCAGCAGGGAAAGACCTTCTCTCAAAGCTGCCATCARGTTACTGTTCCTGCTTCTTTAGGGTTTTGTGGGCTGTTATTTTTCCTGATTTTGTTCTATTTTTCTGTAAAGAGCAATCTTTTGAAGAAGTCAAAGAAAAACACAGAACATTTCTGTAAAATTTATTTTACTCCATGTTACTTTTCCAAAGCAACCTTGCTCTGCTTTAAGTGCTCCTCACGTTAAGCCTGAAGTGTCTGATCTTGTTGTAAAGACAGTTGGCAAAAACCTTTTGCATCAAAAAGGGTGCACGCACACAGCAATTTTGTGGCAGGAGCTGCTCTGAGCGTTAGCAAAGATGAACAGAACTTCCCAGGTAAAAAGAGGGAATAAGATGGGGATCAAACTGCTGATTTGTCATAGCCAAGATTAATGGTCTGTGCTAGAAAGGGTATCACATAATGAAATGTAGTGGTATCGTGGTCAGCTTTACCCCTAGGTAAGCTGGAGTGAAACACATGAAGAAAATCTAAAAATATTAATACTCTTCCAGCAAGGGGAGAAATATCGTTAGTTCTGATGCAGTTTAAATTCTATTGTATTAATTTGTTTTTATCGCATTTGATGTTTTTTACTATTAAACAAGCCAGAAAATTACGGATCTGTTATTTATAATTGCATGATCTGAACCAACGGTAAAGAAATCGTAAGAGAGACCTTTTTGTGCCCAATTATTATGTCTGTTATACATTAGCAATGCTACAGTAATAAATCGTGGTTTGATTGTGCAATTGCATTAAAAACAAGTATTTCATTCGTAGGGACTAGAACAAAATTTTGGTAGGACCTGTTCTTTTCCAGCTGCAAGGACTGTGAGTTTTGCCATTTGTTTCATTACAAGCACAGTGTGCCTTATAATCCCCACTCAGCTGTAATGATTAGGTAGAAACTTAAAATGAGTTACAGAGGCTGTATAAGAAATGCCTTTTCCTTTCTCTTTTTTTTTTTCTGTCTGCAAGAAAGGAACAGAAAATCATCATATGARAAACATAATGCACTGGGAGATATCTCCCTTTGCATTTTGTCTCTGATCTTTTGCCTTGTTTTTAAGAGAATGGAAGGAGAAAGCAAATAGTCCCTTTAGATCTGTTAGCTTCAAAAGAACTGTAAAAATGAACTAGTAGTGACAACGATCTTAACAACAAACATAATAAAAAAGAATTGCACTCATCTTTCCTTAAGAGGAAAACCTATTGGAACTCCTTGGCTCGCATTAAAAAGTTTGCTTAACATGATCCAGGAAAAATATGAATTTTATGCTTATGGTAATCAGAATTTTAAACACACTATATGGAAATTTGTCCTTCAGCGCCATGGACTGTTSAGCCTCTTCAGGTGAGTTGCATTTTTTTAGCTTTTCTTTTCCCGATTAAAAAAGAAAGTATGCCCAGAGGTAGGTTTCTGTAAAATAACTTTCTTTTYCTCCACGCATATTAAAAATGTTTTAAATGACATGTAAAAAATTTCTACATGTACAATTTGTGCAATAGACATATAGTTGTGGAACTCCCCCACGTCAGACTGCAATTTGGCCTTACTGGTACTCGAACCAGCACACTTAAGTGTCCAGTTGGGCAAATCCACCACGTTGCATTTCTTGGCGTTCGGCCCTGCAAACCTTTACAGTCCTTCTTGGCACCTCTCCCCTTTCATCCTTTCCTAAGTACTGAGTGACCTTCCCGTGTTGATTGGAGTATCTTTGCATTGGTTTGGGAGGAGGACAGGATTCTGGAGGGACACTGAATTTAGATATCCTAAATAATGTGAGTGTGCGATTTCGTTAGCTTCAGTCCAAGCAGATTTAGTTATTTATCAGTTTGGGACTGGGTGTGAGTAGCCAGGCGTCAGACCTGAGGGTGTTGAACGGTCCTGTGCTTTATTGGAGGAAAGTGGTGGCTGAAATACCAAGCTGTAGATAGGAGCCTGCGTGCAGTGTGCATTGGTACTGCAGCCATACTGGATAGGAGTTTCCATGACCAGGAAAGAGATGTAGTAAAAGGACCTCCAAATTTCCATGTTAGTGCTTCTTGGGCTCTAGTTTTGGATTCTGAAAGAGGTGACAGGGCAGTGTGCTGTGAAGGTCATTGATGACCCGAATTCTGGAAAAGCGGGGATAACAAGGCCAAATACCATCTTCCAGTCCCCAGGCTGGTGCTCTGCTGCCTCTTTGTAATGAGGAGAACTCCCCAGCCTCAGGCCAGTCTGTGCTGCCTTTACGTGCCCCGTCTGCTGTGAGCAGGACGGTGCCTGGTGGCTTCCCCCCAAGGAAGGTAGGTCCCCCCCCGCCTATTGCCGGTCTCCTCTGGAGACCCAAAAATGAGGTCCTGGGGGAGCGTTCCCTGTGCTCTKGCTTGGTTCTCGACTCTCCTAACCTTGATCCTGCCCCCACCTGAGCTTTACAGGCTCCTGAGCAGGACCTCTCGAGTTGGTGCACTCTTGGTCTGCTTTTTTGGCTAGCTGCTCAGAGGTTAATAGCTCTCAGCTGTTGTGGAAGGCAGGCTTCTTCAGAGACAGAGCCCTTTCTTGTTGACTGTAAGGGCTCCCTGATTTCTTCAGTAAAATGCCTGTCAGGTTCAAAAACATCTCCTAAATCCACTTGAAAAAACAGTCAAGGCAGAAGTGCTTATTCAGAAGTCTTGACACCGAAACTGAAGACAGCAAGCAGCAGTAATGGGAATTTTTCCCCATGTTGCTTCTTTTGGTCCGCAGGGAGCTGTGTGGTTCCTTACAGCCCTGCCCKGAGTCTCTCCTGCAGGATGGTGGGTAGTACAGCTGGCCACAGTTGGGGTCTAACTGCTCTATCTCCCACGGCTGGACCTGTAAAACCTCTGGAAYGCCTGGAAGTCGCCACACGCTGCAGATCTTGACAGCCTCTAATCCCCTGGRGAGGGAGAGCAGAGCTGGGCAGCGGTGAGGGAGTGTCGGGGAGGGCTGGGGTGTCCTGGTGCCGAGCAGCAGAATGAACAGGGAGGATGCGGTGCCTGGAGGAGAGATGGATGCGGGCGGGAGCCGGCCTGGTGGCACCGGAGCGGGGCCCGGGGAGCGGGGTCACCTCCGGGTGGGCAGGAGCGGGATTAATGGGCATGCTGCCGAAGGGGCTGTGTATTCTGTGTCCCCGGTAGCACCTTGTCAGGCTGCGGCCAGCAGACGCTGTGCGAGGACAAGAGCACGCGGCGGGCGCGAGCCGAGGGGGAAGAGGAGATGAAAATCTCCCTATGCTTGCTTGGACCATGGTAGTTTTTAATATCATGTAGGGGAGATGTAATATATGTCGGTGTTCTGCTCTGGATTTAGTACGTGGGCTTTGCTGCGAAGGATTAGGTGAGTGAAACGGCACTGCCTGCCTTGCAGTACAAGATTGCCAGAGAGATCAGCCTTCACCCTCGCGGTGCAATGTATCCGACGTCCCGTTCCCTGAAACATGACGTGAACAGATAACTTTGTCAGGCCCGCTGGCCGGGGTTCACGTTGAAATGTCCCTTTGGCCTGACAAGTCTGTGGCCGTGCCGAGGGCTTGGGTGTCTTCCAAGGCTGCGTGGGCCGCGCTGGGGCCCGTGACAGATGATCATCATACGGTGCTGCTGAACACCAGGCTTGGCTCCAGTGAGACAGGCTGGATTAGGTTTCTCATGCTTTTAAGCTCATCCAGCTCTCACTAAATACGGTGGCAAGTGACAGCAGCGCTCGGGCCAAGCACCGTGCACGCTTCCCAAGAGCTGGGCTAAGTGATTCTCTGATTCGTGTTTMCAGAACGGCTGCAAATGTCGTGTTTGATTTCCATTTGGTGTCTCGTGTCTTATTTGGCATGTTTAATTCTCTCCATTTGCTGCATTCTCAGTCTTTGTATATGGAGCAGGACATCTTACTTTCGTTTGCAAATAATTCGTGTGAAGTRTAACCTTGTGACTGGTGCTGCAAATAAACTGAACTCTGGGTATTTCTCTAACTGTGGACCATGGAAAGAGGAGAAAAGGAAAATGTGTTTTTGTGTTTTGTTTTGTTCCCTGAAAGGAGCAGGAGCATAATTTATTTCATAAATCATCTAATGCACTTTCATTGATTTTCTTTTTAATAGAAAATGAAAGAAAAGGCAATTCAAAACCTATAATAAATCAGAAAAATGGAAAAAAAATGTGAAAGATTCCTTAGATTGATAGTATAATGTAGAAGGACTCAGATTGCGGTTATTCACTGGCCAAAGTAAATTTGAAACATTAAAAAATCATATTATATTGTCTCTCTAGCCGTGCAGAGTATGAACCACTGTAATAAGAGAACACTTRTATTAAAGTGCAAATGGTGCTAGGCATTGATGTGTCAATCCCATACTTTGTATTCAGTGTTGGAGCAGGAGGAGAAACGGGTGTATGTATTTCTCCCTATTTTTTTTCCTTCTTAACCAGTGGGCAATGTTATTCAAGGACAAACACAAARTTTAACCAGTCAGTTAGTAAAATTGACACCTACAATTGAGTTCTGGCAGTTATCACCTATTCCTAACCAAATAATCAATAATGTCACCTGTAAGCACCAAAGAAAATGTGTCCTCTAACAACATAGTTTAAAATGGTCCTTCCTGTTATGATTCTTTCTCTACAACAGTGCTCGACGTGTGGCCTTCCTCCCACCCTCTTCTTCCTGGCCCGTTTCATTCACATAATTGCTTTCCTATGTCGTTTCTATTGACATTTCCCACCCTTAATGCTTCCTGGCACTCATCCAGGGCCTTTGCTTGTTTAGAAGACAAGATTTTGGGGTTCTGTGTTTATTTGGTGTTTCATTTGTTTGGAGGAACTTGCTAGCCCTTTGGTGTCACTGCCGGTATCATTAATTAAATGGGAAATTTAGTGATCTCAGAGTCACTCCGTGTGCAGCACCGTGTATGGGGTCCCAAACACCTTCCCTTGTTAGGGTCACGTAACACGACGAGGATGAGGAAAATGGGGCATTTTGGAGGAACTTGGTGTAGGTGTGAGGGAGCGTCGGTGTAGAAATTAAGTGATACCCTCTTGATTTGTGAGACTGTGCTTACAGGGTGCCTCCTTAGAGCTGAGTTTGGAACCTCTGCTCTCCCTGAACTCCTTTTGCACATAGGATTAGCAGGAATGATGCTACATAGTTACTGTTACTTTGAGGAGTAATGAAAATAGTTACGCCTTACAGGATAAGAATTTTTCTGAACAATACAAAGATAAACATTGCATTAAAATAATTACTTTGACTTTACGTGCTGGCTTTGGTTTTTCACAGATCCRTGAAATTCGATGCAGTGATGGATTATTATATCGTCTTGTCTAGCCTCCTCTTTGTTGTAGGGCACCCTGGTAAGTCCCATCGAGTGACTGACCCTGCGACGTGGCTTCCTTTTGGCTTGAGCTCSGTGTCTGGAGCTACCAGGCCTTGTGTTCAGGTGCTCTAACTACATTTAATTACAGGCTTAGGAAAGGTCTAATGTAGGTACCCCAAACTGAAGTGCCACGGTTGGATATAGTGTCACTGTTTGGTATTTGATACTCACACAGCCTTTTACCCTTTCCATCTGTTGAAATGTGTTTGTGAAGGAGGATTGATTATAACTTTGCTAAATGAATGCGATTACCCAGAATGTCTGTAATTGGATTTTTGCTTAAGAGGAACCATATTCATGTTATCTTTCTTTATTGCCTGCAATGTTGTGGCCATAATATTTCTTTCTAAATGTATTCACTTCTGTTAAAGTGCCTATAGCACGGTAAGTCATGTGCACCTATGGAGAGCAAGTTCCACCAGTTTGATGCTCTTTTTTTTTCAGTGATAGAAAGTCCTCTAAAGATGTATTCAGTATCTCTGCAATTTGGCAACTCTGATTTCATCATGTAAAAGTTTACAGAATAAATGTCTGCTATTTAATTTTAATTAAACGATAAATGTAGTTAAGGAGTACCGCTTCCAGATGCCATATGCTAAGACGACAGCTTACAAACGTGGTTGTGTGTAAATATAAAACACCAAGACAGGCCCTGTTGTACTGGCAGAGCCTGCTGKCAGTCCCAGGTCAGCATCCGGACAGGATCCGGGCCGGCGGTGCAGGGAACGTCCTCCCCAAAGCATTCCATGAGCAATTGGTTTCTGCCTCCACTCGAGGTGAGGGMCATCTGCATCTGCAGCAACACTGATATTAATGCCTGGTTTGTGCAGGCGTCTTGATGGGTGGATCCTGTCTCGGGCTCTGTCTCAGCGTGCTGCGGAGGTGCAGGCCCCTTGCTTTACTAGAAAATACTTCCTTTTAACATTTTAAACTTGGTTACCTTTTGGTTTAATTCACTCTCTCTTCCTGTTTGTTGCTATGCAAGAAGATGYAGTTTCTGTGTGCCTGCCGTTGCTTTATATTTATATCAATAGAATGGYATTGAATTGGCATCCTCGAGCTTGGCCCCAAGTGTTTAGTTCCAGTTCGACAGTGTTTACTGGTAGTAATAAGAAAGAATAGCCGAAATTTGGAAGGAAATGCTGCATTTTTCCTCTTTGTGGGTATCAAGATTATAGTTTGAAACCCTTTATCTGGTAGTGTCCTGTTATTAGCTGTTTCTGTTCATACATTTGTGTTGATTGAAAATGCTGCGGAGATGGTAGAAATTGCYCATTATGTCCAGGAGGGATTTATCCTTGTGCTGTGCCTTTTCCTCCACGCACAGGGCTGGCATAGACTGTGATTGCCCTCGGGGGTATCCCGCTTAAAAGAACTGGGTGACATAGARGCAGCTCTGTGCTGTGGGTTTCTCTAAAAGCTTTGTGGCACAGGAGTGAGAGGAAATGTTCTTCATGTAACAGAAAACTCTTAGGAGCCACACCAATCAGCATACTGAAACCGCCGAAGAGAAATCATTTTATTAACTTCCCTAAAGCTCCCCTGCAAACCAGATTTGTCTTACTCTCTTTGCAGAAGTACCTGCATCTGAACATCTTTTTCTCATAAAAGATAAAGGTAACGTTAACCAGGAAATAAGTTTGCAACAGGCGAGGAGGAGATGACTGTTCCCATCAACTTACAGCTATGCAGCTGCTCGTCTGCTGCTCAGGAGACCATTAAGATGCATTTCCTTTATTATTTCATTTATTTTAGCAATTCGTGCTGCTCACCTCAAACAGCATATATAAGAAATCACCTCATCCCTTATARCTGACGTGCTGAGAAGGGCTTTAGAAGATCAGGCGCATTCAGCCCAGGCTTTTGAAGATAATTAAGACCAGATTGCAGCAATTGGGCATTGGCGTCGGCTTGAATGATGGTAGCGGCATCGCAGAATTCCCTCCGTGCCAGGACCARCCCCTTGTTTTGTGCCCATAAAGCAGGGAGAACCTCTCTGCCCTCCCAGCCAGTCTGCAACCATCACTCGGGCATCTGAACAGCCACTCGCTCGTGTTCATTATTTTTTGTTTTAACTCCCCTTTACCCTCACTTCCCATTGCCACTAATTTCTTTAAGCTGCCTAATTTCTGTCAGATATTTGCCCTGATCTCATACGTTTCTGTATAATCATTACTTGAAGTATAAACAGCCTCGCTGAACTGAGGGAATTATTTATACGCTCAAAATGAAAGACACCTGTGCAGAGGGTCGGGCTGGTCGATAATAACTCATYGCAGCGTGGCCTGTCTGCTTTACCCCTGCTATTTAACAGTTCCATCACTCGTGTCACCTTCAATTAACGTCGCGAGCGAGTCGCCGTGGTCTGTCAGAGTAAATGCTGCAGTGTGGTTTTGTCATTATGCGATYGCAGACGCTGCTCCGTAGGTCCCGACACGTCGGATGCTGCTCATCCCTGGCGGCCGCTCGCTGCCGCGGCGGTGCCGGGAAGGGGCTTTGCACCCGCGCAGCCTTCGCATGGACGCGTCTGCGGCACCTCCCCTTGGTGGGGGTAACGAGGCTCTGCAGAGCCTGGGCACGGGAGTCTCTGCCTCGGTTAACCTTCCTCGAGAGGGCAATTACGGCGCTGTCTCCTGCAGCCCGGTGACCTCCGTCCTCSCGCTCCCATAATTGAGAGCGGGAATCTCTCCAAGCTTCTGGCCGCCAGACTGAGAGGTAGGAAGGGTCAAAAAGATTGGAAGTGAAAGGCAAGGATCAGCAATTTAGAAGTACCTATTAATATGCTGATTTACTCTCGCCGGAGTCTGGAGAGACTCTAGCAATTGCTCTTTAAAATGCTGATTTTTCCCCAGAAATCTAAGGACGTTTTAATAAATTATTTTTTATTTCCGGGTGGTGGCTACCTCATCCCTTTCTCCCACACAATACTGTAGCTGCAAAAATAAAAATACAACAGAAAATTCATGCAACTTCTTTTCAAAGTTCCACCCTGGTAAATCTTTTAACTAAGAAAACAATGAGTCATATTTCTCTCTCTCTTCGTGCACTCCTGGGTATATGGAGTGTTGGCGACAAGAAAAAAATATATGCAACCTCAGAAACTTGAATTATTTAGGAATCTCCATAAAACAATATTGCAGGTTGTTAAATAATAAAATCTGTATTAAATCATTTCATCTTCTGTAGCTTTATGATACAAGGTGTGGACTTGCATGAAATCAGAGGGTGACATGACTAAACTCTTGAGACTAGATTCAATTCCTGACTCTGTCCCTGACTTTATTACTGTAATCAATTCACGACCTATCTGTGCCTTGTTTAACCTACAATGTAGGGTATAAATAGCCTGTAATCTTGGAGATTTTGAGAGAATTAATTATTATTAATGAGTTGGAATCCTTCATGATGTGCAGGCTATTTTTATTTGTTATAATTAGTTATTATTAATTCACTGAAACTTTAGCAAGTTTTATTATAGGCTTCCTGTGACTGAGATTTATCCTTCAATATTTTTGTCCTTTTGTCATGGCTATGCAGTGCCCGATGTCCCAGTGTCATTAATCCTGGTTAGCTCCAGAAAGGACAGCAGCCCTGGAAAGGGGCCACGGGAATGAAACTCAGGTGAATTCAGTGCATCTAAGYCCTGGGCTGGGCTCTCGTAAAGCCCAGGCAATGTCGCCTGGCCACAAAGGCATCCTCAGTTCATGGGGGTGACCTGGTGCTTGGGCCTTGATGCCCAAGGAGCATCTGCTGCTCAAACGGCTCTTCCCTCATCTCGCATGGARAAGGTGGCCGGTTTTCTTCTCTTTTCCAGTTCTGTGGATGATGTAATGAAGTAAGTTGGGTTTCATAGATGGTGTCTGCATCACTGTTTGGGAATCGTGGCCTTAATCAACTGTCATTATTTGTTAAAGTCTTGCCCCAACGCACAAAACAGCCAGTTCCTGGAGAACAGCGCATCTACATCATGATGTAGATAACAAACTTGTTRAAATAACAATGTGTCTTTATCATTTTGTGAAGCTTCTAGCAAAAGTTTGAGTGATACATGAATAATGACCTAAAAATAAATCAGCTTTATACTATTAACCCAGAAGATTGGATTTCATACAGAGSACAAATACCAACTGACTGGAGTATAATCTAATATATAAAGCGATAGAAAGATTTCTGTACTTTCATTCTTCAGCTGTTACATGCCTCTCGGAGAACAACGACTCTGCAGATGTCAGCGAATGCTTGAGGTGGGCAGGACCTATGCCCTCCCTTGYGCAAGAGTGCCTCGTTCCCTGCAAAGATGACTGCACGTTTACCCCTTGGTCCAAATTTACGGCATGCTCTTCCGACTGTGAATCAACCAGAAGTAGGAGGCGGTCACTCACAGGTACAGTTAATCTCTTATAACGTTTATCTGATGGCAGTGCTTGCAAATACCATTTCTTAGATGTTGAGATGAATTGATTTCTGATCTGATATTGGTCATTGCCTTCTTTAAGCGTGCACATTGCAGGGGAAAGCAGTGCAGAAAACCCCCCTGTAGGGGTTCATACACCCCTACATACAAGCCATTTTAAGCATAAACCAAGTAAAGAAAACAGTGACTACGTGGTGCATGAATAGATTTGACTCATTAATCTGGGAAGCACGAGGCAAACGGCTATACAAGAATAAAAAATCGGTGTATTCTTCTCCTTAAGACTTTTAAGGTGAAATCTGGGTGAAGTTTAAGACTGAGAGTTTAATGTCCAACAATATCYAGTACCTCAACAGAACAAATTAGTATACCATGAATGAAGAAAACACAGTATCATTAAACTCATTTTGTTCCATTTTATATATGTATATGTATATGTATATGTGTAGATATATATGTATATGTGTATATATATAAAATATATACATACATATAAAGCACTCTAGCTCAAGCCATTTCATGGTACATTTTCCCATACTTACTGTTGTATTTCATAATCATGTTTGAGTGCTGGCCAAACTGAAAACCTTTAAAACTGGAGGACATTAATAGTTCYGGGCTGCTTGTTTTATTTGGAGTTTCCTTTGCCTCTCCATGCTTGGCTAAATCAAATCCAAATGAATCTTGTTTTTCTTAGAAGGTTTGTCAGAAATTTAGTGTTATTGTTACTTGACATACTTCCAACTTCACATATATTTGTTTTACATTTAAGTACTATGGTTCAGCTGGGCTTAGTTTGCTCCATTACTATGAGTTTTCTCCATTACTAGAGGGGAAACATCAAAGGCTTCTGCCAGTAAGTGATGCTGTAAAAATATCTACTCTGCGTGATTGTTTGTTTGGTTATTCAATTTGTTATTTTTGGAATGATYAAATTTGGAGTAACTTACAATCACGTTATACAAACATAATGGAATCAAACTGTTTTATCCGTGACTGTGGCTCGTTAAAGGATAGAGGTTTCTTTTTTACGTAATAGTCTTCTGCTGTACAATATTGTTTCTGTCTAAGAATTTATTTGAAAATCTCTTTTTCAATGCCTGTATTTTTAAGTAAATACAAGCCCCACCATCAGATAAACACATAGCAGATCTTATAGAAAATGTGATCCTGTAAGAAATGAAGTGACTAAATACTTCCTGGTAGTCTTAACTATGAGTTTTCTTTAAATACATGTGTGCAAGTCATCTCAGATTATGGTCCTTAATATCCCCTTTCGTACTCCATTCTGCATCAGACAAAGTGCCGTCCGAATAAGTGGGCCAAAAATGGTCTCTGATCATCAAGTTTTGATGTTGTGTCCTCACTTGCACTGCGTTTGTGAGCTAAGGGCACCCGAGTCTGCCCTCTGGCAGAAGAGACGAGGCCGTGACTGTACGAGCTCATGTCCTCTCTGCTCCCCCACACCAAGACTGTCCACAACAGGAATCCCAAGCGGTGTTGCCGGCAGCAGAGAAATCCAGAGAGCAGGAAGACAAGAACAGAGCTAGGCATTGATGTTGCTTTGGCCACCGCTCTGAGAGGGCGCTGGAGGAGGCCACTGCTGATCTGTCTTTGAGTAAAACATGGAAATTGGAGCTGGAGACCAAAAACCATGAAGRAAAAAAACCTCTCAACCATATGGACTAAATCCAAGGGTATTAAGAATGTGCTGTTTGGGAAATACTTCTTGGTGTTAAGAGACCTTTATCCATTTGTACTTCACGTTTTTCATATGCTTGTATAGATTGTACCCTTTTCAGCACCGTGTGTGTACACTCAGGTGAAGGCTTTGACTTCATGAGGAGAGTCCATATACAATGCCACCGAGTGGGAATCTCCTGGCTGTTTGCTAAGCATTTGCTTACCTCCCAATCAGCTGTGACAGTCCTAGTCATTTAGCTTTGTAATAATCATMGATTCTACAGATAAAAGTGGTCATTACTAAAGAAGCARAAATACTTATTACAAAAAAAMCCCAAGAAAATTCAAAGTCACTATAGTGAAAACAGTACATTTTTTGACAGYAATATTGATTATTATATTAATTAGTAATGCAGCCAAATATTCATTGTATACTATGGATACAACTGCTGTTTATTATGGATACAGGTAGGCAAATTTTAATAYTTTTAATATTTCATATGATTTTAATACAGTCTGTACTGTTTGTAACAGGGAATGTATACAGTATTCATTAGCATGCAGAAATTCATTCAATCTGCAAAAGAAAAGTAGTATTTAAAGCATTTGTGTCCTTGAAAATGTTGGTGATGGCAATTTTACTAGTGTGTGGAGATGATGAAAGTATCTCTGTCACCAATTCTAATACTATTACTCCTTCATAACAAACCTGGAACGAATGTCACTATTGCCCTCAATATTGGGTTTTAATGGCAACTGCTTTAGAGGGAAGAGTCCTGCACAACAAATGGTGGGACAAATGGGAAGAAGTGTCATGTGTGAGATTATTAGCACCCTTCCTTGTGCCTCGTGTGCTCCCCATAGCAGTGGCAAGGCTGCGAGTCCCGTGCCCAAGGAGCTGGATGAGGAAGAGCAAGCAAAACACGCCGGGCTCTCTGCGGGCACGCCGGTGGAGGTTTGGGTTTCTGTCTGCTTGTCAAACATGAAGTGAAGTAACATTTTAAAAGAACTGCAGGGCTTGAGAGACAATGATATGAGTGATCTGTTATCATGTGCCCTTTTTTTCGGACCTACCTCTGTGTATGCGAAAGACTTGTGTTGATGCCAGGCGAGCTCCTGCTTCTCCTGGCCTGTGTTGGAATGATTTTATTGGTACAGGAAGAGAAAGAGGAGGTTTGGGGGTGTATAAGGGTTTTGTTTGTTTGTTGTTTTTGGTTTTATTATCTTGCGGTGTACCATAGTGAAGAGGAAACATTACTTTTGACATTGCAGCTTTAGAAACTTCTACAAAATCATTTTTAGACTGTCCAGAGCTCTTGGAGGCTGTGATGTACATAGGGCTTGTTGCTGAAGATGGATTCTACCCTTCTGTGTGGATGCTGAATAAAGAGACATCGCTGAGTTCAGACAGCCTGAAGTTTGCACTGTTTCACCTTGGCTAACCCACGGCAAGAACAGCACGGATTTTTACCTGTACCTACAGGCTGTACATGCCCCTTTTGTTCCCTTGAGCCGTTGCAGGGATTCAGGAGCAGGAATTCTGCTCGTTACCTTCTCYCTTCTGGTAGCTGGGACGTGCAGGAGGGGGAGATTTGCTCCTCCGGGAGCAGAGCCTGGAGAGGCCAGCTGCAARGAGCAGGAGCACGGCTTTATTTCAGTTCTGCTTCCTGAAGTTCCTGAAGAGGAAAGGTCTTTAAACAGCCTCTCTTTAAAGTCTTTCAAGGAATGGAGCGAAAGAAAACATTAAACCAAATGTAGCCATGGAAATGCTTTATAGACCTGAAAGCTTGCTAAGGATTATCTTCTCTGGTTTCTTCAAAGCACAGTTTGTGTGCAGAGTCCATGTTTAACTGATTTGTGAAGGAGTCTCAAAGAAGAAGTTTTGGCTAATGTAGACTGCTTTGCAAGTTGCCTTGGCAACCATTGATTGCAAGGGGAATAGAGACAAGACAATCAATTTGTTTGCATCAGATAATTAGCAAAAAATGATATTACATAAAACTACAAAGAGTTTTCTCAGCAGACCATTACTACAGCAGGACTTTGCATTTTGCTCCGTGCCCTGTCCGTCACAGCGGTATTTCCAAGTTTTCTGGTTGCCCCTGGAGATAAATACATTGTCCTTGCACTCCAAAACACTGGCAAGAGCTAATAGATGCTTCGGAAACRTTTCTGTATATTAACATTCAGGTTGTCTTGGTTCTAATGTGCTGAGTTTCTGCAAGTATAAATAATACGCTGTGTTGTTATCAAAAGCAGCAGATGTTAAGCTAACGAGCAGATTTCTCTGGTTGGAACAGGGAGAAGCAGAAAGCGAGACAAATGCCAGGATCCAGAAGTTTATCCTCAAGTGGAAACCGAGCCGTGCCCCTGTGAGACGTTTACCTCGCAGCCCCATGGGAACTGGTCGGATTGCATTGTTGAGGGAGGCGAAGCGGAGCTGCCCTTGGGAACGGGAGCTCGCGGAGAGCCCAGGGAATGCGGCAGGGGCGTTCGCCTGCGAGCCGTGGCSTGCTACGACAAGACGGGCCGGCTGGTGGAACCCTCTCGCTGCAGCAGTTCTGGTAAGGAGCTCCTGGAGTGCCCAGCGCCTGCCCTAGCCCCGGCCCTGAGCGGAGTTACCCGCTGAGCAGTTCACATTGGCCCTGTCTTGTGTGTGTGCCTCTGTCCTTGTGGATGGCAGCAGCTTTCACAAGGATGCCATAAATGTTGAATATGCTTTCTATAGTACCTTCTTGCAGCTCTTGGTGCTCAGATTTTCTTCAGGTTAATATAAGTATCTTCTGACATTCGCTACAATTGAAATTGAATAGAACTGGCTGAATTTGGCTGTACAAAGGATACTAGATGGATTTCTATTTGTATTAAAATCCCATAAAGTTTAAGCTAAATTAGAAGGAGAAGCTGGATGTCAGTCATAATTTTGTTTGAAACTCCTACTTTGCTTTTTAATTTTTGATGAATATTTATTTCTTCTCACTAAATTCACAATCTTTATTTTTTTTCCCCAATGTAGAAATCAGATATTTGCTTGAGACAACCATGTTTAATTACAAAGGCTCTGTGATGTTCCCTTCTGCATCTCCTGCACGTGGTTTCGGCAGGCAGTGGTCTCACCCCTGCAGTTTTGTACTCATCTCCAGCCTCGTTCCATACACGGCGTATTCTGCAGTTTCCCTCCTTCTGGGAGTTTTAGCTCGTGGTTCCGTCCTTGCAGCTGCTTGAATTCCTACATTTAATCAAGTAGCCTACGTCAAACAGAAGCAGGTGCCTCCGAGATAGGGCAGAGATGGAGCGATGGGGCAGGCAGGAAATGTCATTTTGTTAGGTTATTCTCTCCTAGTCRCCGTAATTTGCATTTTATCAAAATCATTGCTCTAAATTGGTTTACAGACAACAGTGCTTATCTTGCCTTGGCTTCTGCAGGGGCAAACGTGTTCCTTTCGTGCAGCCCATCGAAGACACTAGCGCTCTCCCAAACTTCCAGCCCAAAGGCSTGGGACACGGCACAATGTCAGGTAGGGGCTTGGTGAGCTCTGTGGTCAGAGAAGGGAAATGAAGTTTCAGGARGAGACTAATAAGTCAGCCAGGATTCCTCTAGGGAGGTAGGAGGGAGCGGGATCCGGGTGCAGGGGGATTATTGCTGGTTTCCCTGTCCTCGCCTTCCTACCTGAGGAGCAATGACTGCAACAAGGCTCAGGGTCCCAAGTGGATGTCTCAGGGTGGTCAGTACTGTGCAGCAGAGCCCTCCGTGTGTTCTCCCTCCTCCAGCCTGTTTCCAGATACTCCTAAGGTTTGGATGTGGGAGGGCGGTGAGAGGAGAGATGTTCCCATCTCCTGGCTGCCTATGGAGCGTTCCCTGGAGGGGTGAAGAGGGCCATAGGTTCCCGTTCTGTCCTTTGGGACCYGTTATTTAAGTGAAGATACAACCAGTATGTATGGTCACTAGAGCTGGGAGCTTTCAAAGTGCACTTCTGAACACATTATTCAATTAGCAAGAGAAGCAAATCATTATCCAATTAATAATTAGCAGAATGTTATTCAACCAGGCTAGAGAAGAGCAAGTCCCAGAAGCAAGCGAATTGCTAAGCCCCGAGAAATTATTCACGACAGGGTTTTCTAAGCATCTCTATTTAGCCCATTCACAATTAATATCGGGTGGCCTTTTAACCTTTACTAGCTCACTATATCTATTGAAACCAGCACCTTATTTAYTGAATGCCAATAACTGAGATATTCAGGCATTGCTTCTGCTTTATGGCAGGTAAATGTGTTCCTCTTCTCCTCTTTCTTTCAGCTCTACCCCACCTCTGTTTTCTGCACTTTTCTTTTGGCAGGATGGGGCTCTTTATTTATTTTTTTTCTGAATTAAGAGAAAAATAAGAAATTCTGAGGCTTACAACTCACTTATTTGCTGAGTCCTTCTGAAGATGTTTTAAAATAGAAAGACAGACTTCAGTGCTACAAATCTTGCCTTAAAAATTAGATTTAGGTTTGTCCCAGGCTTGATGATGCTGTGAGCACAAAGTACCTGGCAATAAGAACAGTCACTTTGTAGCTTTTATAGAGAGCAACCTTAGGTCTCTTACGCTCCCTCAGCAATGATTTTTACTTACCCTGACGGAAAGCTGGCTGTTCMAGTTACCAGCTGCAGTGGGATTTAATTCACCCGTATCACCGTGACGTATTACGTGGAGGGATCGTAGTTACCAAGTGAACATATTATGAGTATGAGTCTGGTGTAAGAATTAATCACTGCTCAGAAGGGGTTCAGAGCCTCAGGCCCTGATCTTAAAGTGGGTTTTACAGGAAATTCCACATTTGAAAACTGAATGAAAAAGGAAAAAAACACCAAGCCTGGTCGTCTGTGCTTGTCAGCCTCAGCTTCTCCTCAGCCAGTGTTACCTGTAGCTGTATTTAAGCACCCTCCTCAATGAGAAATCTTTTCCCACATAATATGGAGGATGATATTCATGATGCTCATGATCATTAGGTATAAGTTTAAATATAAAAATATATATATTTTTTGATTTTGTTACTCTCTGCACCAAAACTTTTCTCTGGTGTCTAGAAAAACCAAAGTAACCGTCTTCRTATGACTGGCTTTTGTGACAGCCGTGGTACGCTATTGTAGACCTGTCATTATTCTGATGGCCCATTTAGTAAGCTCAGGAAATAAGTGACCTGCCATTTCCAAAACYGGAGTTGGCTCACACTTCTCCTTCCTCTAATTTGGAAATGCAGTTATGAAATTATGGGTAGAGGTTTCTGTCTCCAGCCAAATGTGCTTTGCCTCAGCTGGGCTTCCCATTGGAAGACTGAAGTCTCTTGTGGTGAGCTCTGTSCTGCTCCAGAGGTGGAAAGGAATTTGCCACGTGGTCATAGGCGGGTGGAGCACCCTCTTTGGACGTGGAAGTTGTCCTGTGAGTTGCACTTTACTCGTTTCTCACCGTCTGTCATCTCAGTGCCTGGTGCTCTCTTCAAGTTTCTGCCTCCTCTGTTTTGGGTTGTTCTGTGCGGTTCCTTTCCTCTCCTTGTTTTGTGCTGTGCCACAGAGTATTTCATAATCCTAGAAGGACATAGGGTGCCTCATGTGTTCCAAATCAAAGGCAGGAGATTTCCAAGTTCTTACACAGAGGTTCTCTTTTTGATATGAAGATGAGTTCATGGAAAGCAAGATCTGATGAACTGCGCCTATACTGTTCAAATTCCAATTTGCTTGCAGCAGCTCAGACCTGGCAGAAACACACAACAGTCATAGACCTTGGCCTTAAATCCTGGAGCAGTTAGCTGCAACTTACGGTCACCTTAAAAGTCTTTAATTGTCTCTAAAYTTATGAAGGGCATGGCAGGGATGCTAATGTACATCCTTATTCACAGGGGCAAAACGTTATGTTGTTAGGAGGCTGTTTGCAGCTGTGCAAAGTAAAGAGGATGGAGGTTGTGCTGAGGTTCCCCAGCACCTCTGYTGATGCAGGGACTTCACTCGCTTCTTCACGGTTGCTGGAAGGGTGGGRTTCGCAGATGGATGCAATGGGAGGACGTAAAAGCTTTGGGGATGTGAAACCTGGGAGTTTGGGGYGTTGCAGCAGGATTCCTGCCCCGGCGGGGTGCAGCATTGCTGCTGGCACCACCAGCCAAGTGCTTCCTCCTTCCCGACTAACCGTGTCCCTAATGTTGAGAGATTTAGGGCAGCATGCAAAGGTCAYGGATCACGAGTTTCAACTCCTACAGCTTAAAACCGTGTAGCATCAAGTCACACGGAGCTTGATTTTCCAAAAGGTCAGCACCCAGTAGCACTGTATTTCTTCCCAGGGCATTCCTATGAGCTTTACACTCTCTGACTTGAAAATGTGGACCACCTGCTTAATCAAAATTGCCCACCCTTAACCTGTGTGAGTTAACGTAAGAACCCACTCAAAAACTCCCCTGGTGTTTGATTCCCTGCACTCTCCAACCCACAGTCTTCTATCTTTTTTCTCTGTGAAAGCAATCTTTCCTTCAAGTCTAAAGCAAACCTGTAATTCCTGTATTTAGCAAAATTACCTTTTTTTTTTTTCCAACTCAAAGGAGGAGGATACTAAAAGCCTGTAAGTTAAAAGAGGAAGAGTTATTTTAGGAGTCTATGAGACATTCTATGGTAGCTTTTAATCACCAGAATTAATATGATTTCTGCAAAAYGATAGTTATGTAGCTCAAAAGTATATAAGCAGAACTTGACACATTAAAGCAATGGGATGCAAGTCTAATCTGCCCTGACAGCACACTTATCTGTTACATAAGGCAACAGGTTTGGAGGAAAGCAGATGGAAATGTGCTGCCCTCTTCCCATCTTGTATGGAGGAGCCTCAGCGTTGCTGTTCYGCCCTGGGAGGGTGGCAGCAGGAGCTGGTCATGGCACCATTGCCTAAAGCTGGATGTAAACCTGAGCTCCAGCCTCTGTTGCATCTCCTTCACTTGGCTTATTTAAGATTTCKGAAACTCCTGTTTCTTTCTGTGGTTTCTTCCGTGTTTGTCTGTGGGATTTCTCTTGATGACCTATTTGTCATAAATAAGCTATAGAGTAGAATGAGACAGAAGCAGCCTGGTCAGACACTGCTGTTCTCTGTGCTTTGCTGGCAAAACMATCAAAGGTAAAAAAAACTATCAAAGAACCTGCTTTCTAAGTGGGTCGAACTGGTTATCAAAGCAGCTTATTTAAACAAGGTGTGACTTCCCTGGAGGCATTAGTACACCGCAATGCACATCCACCGGATCCTTATCTGCTCGCGGAGAGCAGGCATGTGTTTGGAGGAAACGTTTAACAGATTGGCTCTGCGAGCAGCAGCATCCTCTGCAGGGGCTGCGCTCAGGCACGGTGACGTGTGGGGCGCTGTCCCCCCAACTCCAAGCGTGAGTTTGGGAGGTGACCCTGTCCAGCAGCTGTGGTGCCGGATGGCGGGAAGGGACAGTCTCCAAATTGGCTTTTGGGATTTTCCGTGCTGCTCTCCAGGGTGCTGACTCGGGCTGACAGCCCCGTAGTGCGGCAGCACCCGCGGGCGCTGCGGAGCCTCCGAGTGTGCCCTGGCCCCGGCCGTCCCGCGCGAGTGCCAGAGACAGGGCACCCTCCTGGGGAGCTGCGTGTGGAGCAGCCGCCGCATCGCAGGCCCTCGCTGGCCTCACCTCCCTGCCCTTTGCTTCTCTTATTAAGACTCCGTTTAGTCTTTTTCCTGGTTTTGACAGGTTGATTTACACCCTTCAGTGAGAGTCAGGAGCTTTTKGGGCTTAGAAATACTAGCTGGAAATAGTCTGTGAGCAGAGAGCCTTGATAGCAAGTTAGAGCATGGGGCAGGCCACTAGTCCGAGCTCTGCTGTGGGCTACAAGAATAAGTATTTGAAGTWTGACTAGTCTCTAAATCCTTAATAACTCCTTTATCACAAATATAGCCTAATATGAAGCAATGTTCTAAAAAATGTTGACATATGAGGATAGGTTGAGAATGAAGGCTTCGCTCTTCAATGTGTCCTTCCATTTAGTAGCTACAATGAGGAAATACTTTTTCTCCCCTCTTTTAATGAACTGTGTATACAAGTTTTAAGGTTCCGCTTTTTCTGCTACTGGAGAACATCATGATCCCTTTGAGAGATATGTAACGGTAGTGAAAAATATCATTGTATTAGGGGGAATTCACAGGAGTCCTCTCAGGTCTTGCAACTTTTGTTCAGTCTTTCTCATGTGATTACTGTCTATATGACTGTGATGAGCAGGACTTTCAGGTAAATAAGTGCAAATTGGTGGCTTTTAAATGAGAAAATCATAGTTTTGTGTCTTCACCATGGTGGGCAGCTCTGAATTTAACTTTTTGCACGTGGGTCAGTGTCCGAATAAAGTGCACAGGGATGGGTTTGCTCTGGTACACTGCCCACAGCAACAACACCCGCCTGAAAGGAAGAGAGGGCTGAGTCGAGGAGGCCTTTTATGGTGCTGTGTAGARTCTGCTTGGTTAAGGAGCCTGAGCGACCGCCTCAGAAACGGAACAGCATCCGCGTTGGAAAGGTTTGAAAAACTGACCCCGAGTTAGTGAAAATAGACACAATTAAGCTTCAGCCAAGTTTGCTTGCAGGGTTCTCAAGATCATGAGTAAATGAGAGTTTATCCTTCTTTGGTGTGTCGCTGGGCCTGGGATCGTAGCAGTGAACAGAGTTGTGTCTCTGTCGGCCTCGGTCTGAATCTACTGGCCGGGAAGGTCTCCAGCAGCAGCAACTGAACTAGGCAACCCCGGTGCTCACGGCGATGCTGCAAGCGGCAGAGATGTGTGAGGAAGTCGCCAACACTCCCTGCCGGGCACGGCTGCGTCACCAAAACCTCCTGCTCTTGTGCACGGGTTTTCCTTCATCTGAATGAGCTCTGCTGTTCTCCCAGTGCCCGCATCCGAGATGTGGAAAATCCAACGGCCCCTTCCCTTTCCTAAAACACTGTGTCCCCATTGGGTGTCTTTGAAAGTGCATCTTTATTCCAAGAAGCAGCTACCCTCCCATGGCTGCCTGTGCCACAAGGTGACCTAGGGAAGCTCCTCATCAGCATGGATGACCATCCTGCTAGATCTCCCCCACCGAATCCGCCTTGGTGCGGGGCCTCGCGGCAGCGATCGGTGACACTCRGGAAGGGGCTCGCAGACCTTCCCGGTGTTGTTAATGGTTAGTGGCGTCTTAAAATAGTGYGAGTATAATTAAAGTATGTACTGGGGTTTCTCATTTAGCATCAGCGAGACAAGAAGGAATTAAGGCAGTGTATTGATTTAAGCGTATTGATCCGTGAGGTCAGTGTGTGGCAGCAGGGGGGTTGCAGAGAGGATGCAGGAGGCTGGAGCTCTTGGATGCCTTTTCGGTGGTTGAGTGACCTGTTCTTAAGCAGAGGACCTTGTGCTCATTAATATGTCTCGCGTTTGCAGTTTAAGGTCCTAGGAACATGAAGACAACCCAGGGAGAGGGAATTAGTTTCTTTTGCCTGATTTGGAGCCATCAAGCCTGGGCTACTGCTGCTTCTTTAGTGTGCTGAGTCTGTTTAAAATCTTAACAAGAATGAAATACAAAGTTCATAAAATCTAAAAACACCTGAGATGTYTTGTGCTCATCATTAAGTGCAAGAATCAAAGCCCAGTGAAGTGTCTGGAGCATTTATGCCTGCCAGTCCAGCTGGGTGTTCTTCTTCGGAGTCATTTTTTTTTTCTGTTAAAACAAAACTAAACTTTTATTGACATTCTTATGAGCCTCCTTGCTTGTATTTACTGCATGTAGATGTAGTTGCTTTGACTGCCTTCCTTTTCTTTTGCAAAGTCATGCGGTAGCTTTGTCTGATGCAGATGCACATTGGAAAATATTTGCTAATTTGCAGGATACGAGAGAGGGCATCAGCGCTGCCCATCCTTGTGCCCAACCTTGTGTGCTCCRGAGCTGGCAGAAGGGTCTCCTCAGTGCAGGGCTCCAACCTGAAATCGAGTTTCTGAGTGTGCTCCAGCAGGRCCTGAAATCGTTGACTTTCAAACCAGATACGATTTACTGGTGGGGGAGGTGTTTTGGGTTGCCATTTGGCAGCAATKTTCTCCTGGCGATGGACTCTTGGCTCTGGAAGATACTTCCCGTGTGGTCCAAATAGSCCGAATCTGTATTGATGCTCAGAACATGCTGCAGAGTACATTTATTTTTGCAGCTACTCTGGAATTGGGCTTTTGAGAGGAGTTGGGTATGTGAGAAAGAGGAGTTTGATGTTCTGTAGGCAATTTTATTTTGTTCTCACCATATATTSCAGAAACCTTGTTTTATTATATAAATATAGCAATGATGAGCAAGGATTGCCTCTGGTCTTCTTCTGAATATCCTCTTTGCTGTGGATTGTGTAGTCTGTAAGAAAATTTAGGCTAAGCTATTTAGGAGTACAAAGAGCACAACTCTAATAACGTGGAGTGGGATGAGCTGCTTTCCTAATACTCAGAGAATGAAGATAAAGAAAATAAATGAYAAAGAAAAAATTTTCTTGATAAAGAAAATATGAATTACTCAGTTTTTTTTTTTGGGGGGGAAAAGGGATGATTTTCCCTGGTTTAAGGTGATGAGCAGCAGAATATATAGGAAAACACGCAGTTGAGCTGTTATCTTAAYTGACGTTGATCCCAGCAGATGACTTTTTGTATTTGAGTAAGGCAAAATGACTTTTCAAATGTTCAGTGGAGGAACTGCTGTGATTTCATCATGGTTCTGTCCTCCAGAGTAGAGATAGTCACTTGTGGTTGACGGGTCTGGTGAAGACCATCTACAGGGTAATGGCCTAGAGAAGGGGACTGATTTTCATGGATGCCCTGGGATTTGTGTGGTCAAATGAGAAGTTTCTCATTACATGAGGAGTTCCAGGTGAGAAGAAAGAGCAGTGTAAGTGCCTGTGTATTTCCTCTCCGAAGAGTCTTGCTTCTCAGTTTGGTGCACRGGGTGTTACTTGGAATGTGCTAATTGATCGAAATTTTAGTGTTTAGTTAGAAGATTAAATCTGACAACTGTGATGCTTTGCATTCAAGCCAACATTAGGTGTAAACTTGCAATTTCTTTAAGGAAGAAAACTATGATGCAAAATCAAAAGAAATTAGCAATCATAATACAAAGTCAGCATCAACCTAACTGCCTCGACAGGATTTATAGAGGCTCCGACACTGAACGATAAATGCAACCTTTGGATGAATTTCATTAAAAATAATGACGAGTTAAACTTACGAGCATTTTTTTTACAAGTATTCTCTGGTCTGTTTAATCTCTRATCAGACTCCTATAACATAAGGAGAGCAAAAGCAAGCTGGAGTAGTTTAGCTGAGGTGGTCTGTTACTGGAGCTTTGCACAATATTTGATATAGAAGGTATTTTTGTTATTTTTTTGTTTGTTTGGTGTTGGTTAATTATATTCATTATATTATCTCTTAAGTTCCCCAGCTGGCAAGCTAATAGTGCATAAAATGCCTCAAATCACTGCATGTTAGAGGAAAGCAAAGAAAAAAGGAGTAAGCATTTGTTCGTGGCAATATTGGATTGTTTTCACATGCAGTTGGTGTTCCTGGCAACTCTAATAAGGCTCTTGGACTCAGCAATCGGATCAGAGCTGTTAGACTTCCAGRACTGCACAGATTTACCAGGGTTGCTCTACGTACTTCACACTTAGCTACCAAATGAATGTGATTATTAATTGCAAAAAGAATCAATCTTCTTCCCCCCCTACATTTGATCTGGGTAATTAAGAAATGGCTCTGTGACAGCAGGGTTGGTTCCTATGCTCCGTTGTTGATTTGTGAAAGGGGGATCTCTTATCAAGTGGCCTCCGAGGGGAATTGGTTGTGTTATTACCAGTGTTGGTTGGAGTGACACCTGGAATTGTCCCTTTCCTAGCTACGACCTTGGATTTTATGAAGCACCTCAAAGTTTACAAACAAGGGTAGAGCTGCTAGATGTGGGTTAATTGAAATGATGAAACTCACTAGAGTGGCTACAAATGAGCTTAAAGCCAATTCAATTAGAAGTGCATCTGTTTCCATTTTCAAATTGCTTTTAAGTCAGCGGCCCGGAGTCCTCTCGGCGCGTCTGTGCGGACCTCGTCCCGCGCAGGTTTGCTGCTTGGAAGTGCAACGAGCAGGTCGGTGTCTGCGCCTTGCGCTACGTTGGAAGCCTGTTAGTTGCCTGCTTCTCCCACCACGTTCCCTTGGGAAATATGCAGGGGCATGCAGAAGGATGCTGGAGACCCCGGCTGGCCTTGCCAGGGGTGCCGGGTGTGTGAGCCCACTGCCTTGGCCGTCCTCTGCACCACATCCTCACGCTGGTCGTCTGTGTGCTCCAGCCTCCTCTCGGCGCTGATCGGGAAGAATAAGATGGGAATAGCAGYCACTGCATCGTGGACACGAGTCCCCATGGGGTGTGCGGTGGGTGCCTTGTGCAGTGGAGACGCCACGGGGAAGAGGCTGCCTTTGTGGCTCGCRGAGCAACAGGCAGATTGTGCTTAATGAATAAATGATGGTGAAAGCTGCCGGGCAGCCTCGGCGAGCGCGCTCGTTCATCCAGGCCTTTGGCAGCGTCTCAGTCATAACACAATTGCACTTACCCATACAAAAATCTCACTTGTTCATCCAGCTCAGTTTTTCACTGCCAGCTCAGGACTATTCCCTGCAGTGTGATTGAAAGTGCCAACCTCAATATTCCATGCCAGATGTTCCTGTGGCTACCTCAGGTAACATCTGTGTGCACAGCTCTGGCTCAGGGACCCCGGAGAACTTGCTGTTGATTCAAGTAGTGCAGGGATTTTCCCATCTATTGTTGCTGAGATGGATGAGCTTTGGTTTAGCAGTGTCTCAGATTGTAAGGAATTTAACAAAGGATATTAAAGGAGGCTTTGAGAATTAGCATAATCTCACATAGGAAACRTGCTGAGAAGACCTGGGGAAAGGAGGTGGGATTTCTCCATGGAAGGTGGTGACATCTCGCCAGAAATTTTGCTGCCAGATTCTGCAGAGGAGAGGAAGGAGGGAGGGACGAGGGAGTTGTAGGAGGAGGACACGGATYCAGCAGATGAATAAACACAGGCTTGAGTTAGTATCACCAGGATGAGTGGAAATAAGTAATACATTTCTGCTCTTTTATTTATTCCATGTATTGCTGTTCTTCTGTTGGTCAGTAGTATTTCTCTGGTTTTCACTAGTTACTATATTTTATTGTTGCTTCTCCTGGTAATAACCTGAGGATAAGACTCTTAATTAATATCTGTTTTTATAGCATATCTACCTTGTTATTCATTTTTCTTTATTATGCACCATTGCCTCTGAAACATGATGAGTTCTGCAGGAATGCCAGGACCGGGATTGTGGTGGGTATCCAAACTGGACTCTTTCCACCCACTGGCTGACACTGACAAACATTGCTTGGCTCCTACAGAGAAAACCAGAAAAATCCTCCTTCCCACAGGCAGAGCAAGGATTGGGAAGCAGCCGAGTACAACAATATTTACTAGATTTGCCTAATACCCATAAAGACATTAYACATCTGAGCGGAGATGATTGGTCACATAAGGATTTTTGCAGGAAATTTTTTATTGAATAGAATCTTTGATCGTGGGGTTCTTGGCAGAGGATTAACCTCAAGAGGTTAATGGAGCAAATAATGGCAGCTTGCAAGAAGAACTTGCGAGGAAGTTATCTTCCCAATTTGATTCTGTAGCATTGTTCAGGACAGAGAATTTATTTCTTTTGGATGGTAATGTAATTTATTGCTCTACTAGCCAGCCATTATTTATTTATAAATAATATAATTTATAAATGTGGGTGAGGGAAATCAACTGAGAATAAGCTGGCCTCTTAGCACCAGGAGGTCTGCAGAAATCCTGCGGTTTGCTGAGGGATCCCCGCAGCACTTTCTTGGGACGAAGTCGAACGACTCTCTGCAGTTTTGTTTATTCTAACTCTTCCTTCTTCTTTCTTTCATTTCTGCCTTATATTTCTTTTTTATTACATATGTAGGTCTTGTGCTGCCAAAAGGCTTATCCCGTTCTACCTTTGCTGATAAGTTGATAACCCCTCTGTCTAATTCTGCTTTGTAACAAGGCACTTGCTTTGTTTCTGCTGAGAGTTAATTACCTAGGCTGTCACACAGCCCAGGGAAAAATGATATTTCATAGGGTGGTGGAACAGAACTCTTTGGAGAACTGCCTGAGAAATGCTCCTCATAAATCTATCATGAGAAACCTCTTTTACTTATCATAATGTATTGCAGATTGCTTTGAGTGGCAACYTAAGCAGCTGGAACAGAATTTTAGTGGGATCTTGAAAGTTTCGTTTTGGAAAACATGACTCTGTTTTGAAAGATGTGTATATGGGTGTGCACGTGTATAATCTCATTTAGATAAGAATACAAAAGATGCAAAGATGGAATATCTCAGGAAGTGTGAACACCACTGCAGAGGATTGGGTGGGAAGTAACTCGGAGATCTAATTCCAGTGGCTTTAGAGCTGCAGGTGAAAAGGCARCTCCACACAGAGAAATACGAGGTAGCAAAGGAAAACAGAGCGCAGTGCATAGCGTTGGTTATATAACTTTAGGGAAGAGCTACAGCATGCGTTACCGTGGAAAAAATTATTGTAGCTGCCAGACTACTGGGTGACTACTGTAAAAGAAAAAGTAACCAAATCCTGGCACAGAGTAAAGGGAAAAAAGAGCATCGTGTAACAGAAGGAGGCATCGCTGTTGTTTCTAGCACTTTATTCAAGACGCTGTTCATAAAACCAACTTCTTTAGCTGTTATATTTGCAGGAGGAGGAGAGGAGCCCAGGGGAGAGTGCCCAAGTGAGTCCGGAAGCTTCGTCAGCGGGAGCACGGGGTGGGATCTGCAGGGCTGCAGAGATCAGCCCTGGGGCAGAGGAGCTCTCGGCTTTGGTCCTGCCGAGCTGCTCGGGGCTCCCGCCAGCGGCTGTGGGAGGGAAACTGCTTCTGTCTTCCTGGCTGCTCTGACTGTCGCCTTATCRGAGTGTGGGGAAATCCTGACTAAAAGCCTAACAGCATTAGCTGGTTTGGTATTCTGTAGCTAAGGAGTACACAGGGAGTGTAAGTGGGATGAAAACCAACTAGAAGGAAAAGGCATAAAAATGAGAAATATCAGAAATTTGGTAAGGTTGAAATCCAGTTATTTCCATGATTATAATTATCAGAGCTGTCAGGGGGCCTAAGCCTTTTGTAATAAAGGCTGATCTTAGCAGCCAGTGACTTTCATGGTCTAACGTGAAATCTCTTTCTTGTTTAAATCAAAATAGTACGTACAGACCTGACAACCAGGTAATAGAAACTCAAGGAGAATGAAGGTAGCATCGTAAGTAGGAAGGCCCAGGAACTGTTGCACCCTGTTGACCAGAGCAGGAGCCCCCGCGTGTTTTGGACACCCTCCCTTCTACTCTTCTGCATGGGGGGAGGTTATTGGCAATGTGGGGCTATGGAAGATGCCTTTTCCACCCACCAGTTCCCAACCCTGCTGGGGGGCATGTGCTACTATGGAAGAATTCTTCTTTTACCCTGGCCTCCCTTGAGGTTGGRTGATAACCTAGTAGGGTATTGGCCCCTGCAGGTCTCTGCTATTCAGACTCCAAGGCAAGGTTTTAGAAGGTCGTTTTGGAAACCTGTGATAGGCGAACCAGCTGTGCAGTTGTATGGAAGCGCGGGAGCAGGGAGGCCATAGAGCTTCACCGGCGGGTCTGGGCAGGGCTCCCACGCAGCCTGTGGCTCGGGGAGCCCAGTGCCCGGAGCTGCCCAGGCTCCTGTGGCAGGTGAGGGCCCCTGCCGGGCCCAGGCTGCTCTGCTCCCCGCTGAGACTGTGACCTGCCCAGAGTGTGTTCTGGACAGAGTCTTGTAGGGACATCAGTTACCGCCCAGTGGCYGCGACCAGTGTCACTGCAGTTACTTTTTGTCAGTGTGTCCTTGGTTTTGTGATGCCTTTTGAAAAGATCATTGACCTAAACCAATGGGAAATTAGTTTCAGTCACTGCTGTTCTTTACAAGTAATACCATAATTTGGTGTCAGGAAAGCCCTACAAGACCACAAGGTCTTTTCTCCGTGATAAAGTTATCTTTGTATGTTGATTATACCCTTCGCAGCAAGGCGTGAGAGGATAGAAGCGACTTTGGTTGAAGCACCTTTCTTCGTGTTTTGCCCTAGGCTACATTGAAGAGCCCTGCACGGTGCCGTGCCCGTTTGACTGCCGGCTGAGCGACTGGTCCAGCTGGGCGCCCTGCAGCTCGTCCTGCGGCGTGGGCATGAGGATCCGCTCGCGGTGGCTCAAGGAGAAGCCCTACAACGGGGGGCGGCCCTGCCCGAAGCTGGACCTCAGGAACCAGGTGAGCTGCCTTGGGGAGGCAGGAGACACCCCACAGTGCTTGTTGCGCCTCCAGGTGCGGCCACGAGGCCCTGTGTGTGGGAAGTAATTAAAAAGACGATAATAATTGTGCAAGTAGCTCGTCCAATTCAATTTTGATATTCTTCCAAGAGAAAGTTGCAATTATTGCTTGAACTTTTCCGTGTTCATTCACATGTTTTAGAATGATCTGATTTAAATGTTTTCGTTATGTCTTTAAAGACCTGCTGTCCTTTAGATTTTGGTGAGTATTTTAAAAGATGCAGTTATATTTTACTGTTGGAAATCTTTTGAAGTCTTGATAGCTGTTCAGAGGTACAACTGCATGACTGCCAGACAGTTTTTCAGCGTATGTTATTACAAATGCACGTGCATATGAAATTAACCTATTTCAGATAGAAATTCCCGTAACAGAATATAAGGAGTAGAGCACATTTTTTTTTTTCTCCAGAAAATATAGAATGTTGTACAAAGAATGGATATTTTCTACATAATATATAAGCAGAATGTGAAATAGGCCCCTCTTTTCGCATGTTCCACAAAAAAATCCCACCCAAATCCTTCAGTACTGCGATCAGATTGTTCCGTTAGTATCAGGGTCCGGCCCTGGCACGTGCAGTTGGTGCCGTGGCCCTTGCAAACGGCTTATGGATTGCACCAGAAACCTGCACCTGGGTGAATGCCTGAGGTGGAAGCAGAGCACGTGGGCTGCTCCTCTGAGGGCCATATCCCTTCAGACTAGCGCCCACAGCCCAAACTTCACCTGGTCCTTAAACCAGCCCTTCTTACGAGCCATCCTTGCTATTTTTATTACTGYGATATAAAACCTCAAACCCGTCCTGACTACATGTTAGTGCCCCATGGATTACACAAAGCTACGATAAAAGGGCATCGTTTTCAGAGCGTTTATCATCCCACTACTGCTTAAGTGTCCCGTTTGGACCGTGATGTTTCTTGACTCATCCATTGTTTGTACGGTCAAACTTTGAGCTTGAGAGACTGGAGTTAGAACATATTTTCTTGGCAAACTGGGTTTATAGGATTTAATTGCCTGCTTTAGTCCTCTGCACAAGTGACCTCTGGGACCTCCCTTTGTAGGAARGAGTTTTGTAGGCAGTCCTAAAACTTCTTGAGCACTGGGAGAAAGATGCATGGGTAACAGCAAAATTTGACCTGAAACGCTCTATTTCTTAGATAAGATAGATTTTTTTTCTTTCCCAGAGCACTGACAAATAATCCCCCCTCAATGGAGTATAAACATCTGAAAACTCAGATGTCTTGGGATATTTTAAAAAAATCTTTATCTCTGCCTGAGACTGGTTGCTGCAAGAACACTCATTAAATATGCATTGACTAAAATAGCACCAGGCACATATTCCCTCCAACATTAATCGCTGTATATTCAACATTGAAGTGTCTCATCAGAGTAAAATAATCTTTAAATTGTTACTCTAAAGAAAAAATCAACACATACTTAGATAATCCTATATGTATTTCTGCAAAACTAGCAGTGATTTGCTGTGTTTACTGGTTAATTCTACGCACTAATTAACGTAGATGAAGTACTGCTTTGTTTTACCTATTTTGTTTGTATCAAAATTAGCTGATTATAGGACAGCAAATGTTGTGCACAGAAACTTTATATATATATATRTGTTTATATATATTTATGTTGAATATATAGATATATATGAAACTCTGCTGTGGAATGTATATGAAAGGTCTTTCCTGGTTGTCATAAGGGGACTGGAGTAATGGCTTGCAGGTGTTTGAGCTGGCAGCCCCAGTCACCACCTTGCAACAGTCGCGGCCAGGGATGCAGGACCACTTCCAGCACCCCATTCWGAAGCTGCTTAATTTTCCTTGCTGTTTATTTTTTTCCTTTGAGGAAGTTACAAAATTCCTTTCATTGCTTATTCCTATTCGGAATTCACAGACGGTAGCCCGACTTAGCAGCAGCAGGGACCAAGAAAATGTRAAGCTGTGGTCGAGGGTGTGTTGTCCATAGCTGAGCGCTTTTCCTAATGGATCAGGCAGATCTCCGAAGGAGCGAAATGAAATCCCCCAGTAAGTCGTATGGCAACAATAAGCTCTTTTGTAATGAAAAGATACTGGGGTTTGTTACCTATAGACACAGCAGACTACTTCTATTAAAAGTAAACTTATTGCTACGCAGTGTTGCCTATTCCCACACATATTATATTTGCTAATTTCCAAACCCTTTCATAAGAAACTAAAGGAAAGATATTGCTTAACGCTGGAAATTACTTCTTTGTAAGGTTTATCGGTGCACGGTCCTTGCAAAATGCTGTGGCTTTTATTAATATAAATGTGCTTGGTGCTTTCTGCCTCTTTTCCAGGAACACAGGGCTTGATCTAAAACTTTCTGCATTCATTACAGGGCTTCCCATTGTGGGCTTTAGGAGTGACACCTTAAAGCTGCATTAAGGTCTGGTTTGGGTGGGTGTTTTTTTAAGGATAGAAACTATTTATAGCTCCTTTATTGCAGAATGGATTACCTTTTTCCAATTTAGGTTTGTAGGGCTGGACTGAGCCCTGTATACTTCAGAGCTTTTAGGACAAGAAGAAAACATTGTGCAAATTTTCTGTGATCTTCTTGCATTGAACCTCACACAGTAACTTGGGGGAACAGGAGAAGGTCATCACACATGTCCCTTTCCCTGCTGCCCTCCTGTTCCCCACCCTATTTTGCCCACATAGAAGGAAAACCTTGGCATTTGTCCCATTCAAGGTAACTGGCCGTAGATCTGGTTACCGGAATACAATGTTCTGGTTACTCTCACTGTATACATAGATAAATGTGTGAGTTTCTTTCTTCTCTTCRGCTCTCCGTGTGTTTCTTAGTCCTAGCATGCAGCTAGGGAGGAGTTTTGCTYTGCGTTCACTGGGCTTTGGCTTCCAGCATTGGTTTCAAATCACTGAGGCCCTTGGGCATTGCAAGGTACCAAAGTTGCCTGCCCAAGGGCTAGACCAAGTGAGCTGATCTCTAGAATGCATTCTATATTAATATATTACATCCTAATCCTTCTTTATGTGCTCATTTAATCTGGGTCAAGTACACACAGAGTGCAACACTCACTCTTGTTTGGTATCAAACATGATGAAGCTAAATCACTGTAGTGCTCACATTATTCTTTCTTTTTGTGTGTGTGTTATATTGTGCTTTATGTAGTTGATGAAGACATAAGATAACTTACAATCAAACATAATCTTCTAGGATCCGGTAGATTTAGCTTATTATTTCCATATTATTTCTCTAATATTGTATAACTCGGTCTTGTTTTAACTTGGGTCTTGTTATAACTTAATCACTTTGGAGAACTGTCCATTTTTCCACCCATTATAATTAGACCCTGCATCACTTTSTGCCTTTTTCTTTTAACTCCTTTTTGAAAGTATTTGCTAAGTTGTTCTTTTTTTTGAACACCRTTCAGAGGTTTGACATAAATTTAGGTACAGAGGGTAGAACTTAAAACATTTTGCAGCCCTTCTTTCTTACTGCTTCCCTTCATTTCCAGGGCCTTGCCAATATAGGTACTTTAGTATAGTTGCTGCTTCAGAGAGAGGCAAATTACACAAGCAAAACCATTTATTCGACCAATATAAATAATTTGAATCACATAAACTGTATCATAAAAGACTCTCTTCCTACAATTAGTTTAATCAATGCCGTGCAGTTTGCTTGTGTCTTCAGGACAGAACTTTTTAGCCTAAATTTAATTCTATACCACCTTAATAACCTGTCCTCTTCCTGCACGATATTCCATGGAGGAAGTGCCCAGGATGAGTGGACCGAGGCGAGGGATCCCTTTCCATATGGGCTGYGATGCTCCAAGGCCCCTTTCCCATGCTGGAATGCCCACTGGGCTGGCACAGTCTGCCTTGGTACAGGGGTTCCTCTCTCTCCAACCTCCGTGGAATATATTGAGCCCTGCCAGGTTTTCACTACCAGGTTTAATTGTAGGAACAGTTTGCATGGGTGGTTTGCATATGGTATTCTAATATAATCATTCAATCTGATACAACTGCATTAACCTTTACCTTTCTTTATATTATTTCTCTCTGAAAGGTGAATTACATTATTTTGGTGGGGAGGTAACAGGATTTGAACCTCGATTCCGTGCAGTAGGTTGAAATACTTCTGTCTTGTACCTCTGCATGAAAACTGTTCAAGAGTTAGTGCTGACTACGTGTTTTTGCCTCCTCTAGTGARGGAAATGGGCACGGTGAGTGGAAGCTGAGCAGTGCCTGTGTAGGGGTGGGATTGCTCCTGAGCAGCCGACTGGATTATGGGGCTGGTTGGCAGATGCTCGGGGCTGTGCGGGCGGCGCATGTTAAAAGAGGGGTGGCATTTACATTTCTCTCTTTTTGCTCTTATTTAAATGCACTTACACAGYGTGCAGCTGCTAAGCTATTTAATAGGGAGTTCTACGTGATGAAAGGTTAAATATGAGTTATAGGGTTTTATTATGTGAATATTCTTTTATAGGTTTTTAGGATTACTACAAGGAAATGCGTCTTATTTTCAAGACCCATGAATTCCAAGGATTGTCTATTGATTGCTCTAATATATATTCCTGTCAAGATCTTTTCCTCCTTCTCCTCCCTTTCCTGCTCTCTCACCCAGTCCTGATAAAGGACAAATATCACAGCAAATAGTTTGTTCCCTTCATATATACGGTATATTTTAAGCACGTATTTTTTAAAGACTTCAGAGTGTTTGTAAAGGCAGGCAGAGAAAAAATTCAAGGTATTTGAAATTTAGACTTACTGCATCCTTTAGAATAAACATCTTATTGTTAATGACATTTTCAGATATTCACTCTAAAAATGACAGCTCGCATCAAAATATAAGAAATACAGAAGAAGAAAGACCCTTTCCTGAAATCTTATACAAAATAATAAWAGAAACAAAAACAAAAAGGGGAGTGGAGGAGAGTGGTGCCGTTACAAAGCAGATCTCTGAGAAGCAGGCGTGAAGATGTATGAATTTCTGGTAGTCCTTTCACAGAAAACGACTGGTTTAGTTCTACTCCTGCTTCAGAGAAAACGGGGTTTTTTTGATGAGCASTGAATGTGTCAAATTTCATTTCAAAAGTGAAAAATCAGACAAAATTATAGGCTTTGAAAACTCATGGGTAGAATTTAAAAGATTGAATGGGCCTGAATGCTAATGTTAATTGTAGAAATTGCTGGGTTTTGCCAGATAAACCTGGGCTCGGGCTAGGTGTCAGGAGGAAGGGTGCAGGTTATTTTTCTCTTTCCAAACAGTTATGTTAGGAAAGGTCTGCTCAGAAAAAGCCTTTTACTTAGATGTTTCCTGGGCCTTACGCACTTTAATTACTCAAAAATACCTTAGATAAATAGCCCGGTGCAGTGTAGACTTATTCACGTTCAGGGGCAGCTTCACAAGGCAGTTCTTGGCTCCTGTCTCACAGGTCTCTTTCTATGATCCTCCAATCACAATATAAGATCACAGGTATTTTCACAAGACTCTGCACTGAAATTCTTTTTATTTAGGTAGATAAGTGCCCTCAGAAAGAGCAATAATTTCATAGCCAATAAAGTTTCTGGAGAAGCAGCAGCTAACTGYTACATTTCTCTCATTTTCTTTCCTTGATCTTGTATTCCAGTCCATACCTGCTGAGGAAGAAATATCTGCAAGCACTTTCATTTATCTGCCTGTCTCCTATCTGACTGGAAAATTATTAAGATAGCATTTATTCTCTTAATTTTGAGTGTGTCTGCCTATAAAAGGATTTATTTGTGTGCTCAGTGCTGCTCTCCCTTTGCMCAGACACATATTTTATAGCCACGCACGCACGTAGGTACATGCTTGTGTGTGTATATGGAATGTCTGAGAACCTGTTGGGTTCCTGGGCTAGAAGTGAGAGACCCACGTCTTGAGCTACTCTCCGTCCATCCAGTTCTTGAGTGCCTTTGCATGTAGATCYCTTCCCTTTCAATATTAGAAGCCATTCTAATCAAGAACGTCATTAACAACATATTAGCTATAAATAGCCCCWGGTTAAATCACTTATAAACTTGAATTCTCATGGTCAGAAAAGTCGCTTCACTTTGAAGTTACTAGTGAAATCTCGTGCTTTCACCCRCTGGAAATGTCAGTAATTTAGTTTTGAGCCTCGTCTTGGGCTGCTTTATCAGTAACACCCGCTCTGAGATCCCTCTGGCCGGCGGGCAAGGACGTGGGTCGCCGCTGTGTTCCTCCAGCTCTCCCCACTGCTGTGTCACTTTGGGAAACGAAGGTCCCATCCTTACTGTCAGCTTCACCTTCAGAATCTCTRTCTTCCTCCCACTCAGAGTAAAAGAACTGCAATACAGAGCATATTTGCCCTCTGATTTTAGCACATTTTTACAATATCATAGAAAGCACAGAATCCCAGAATGATAGAGGTTGGAAGAGACCTCTAGACATCATCTAGTCCAACCCCCTGCTYRAGCAGRGACACCCAGAGCACATGATATGTGGTATGCCTGCTGAAATAATGTGGGAMRKTTTWARSCYYMAA